>JASAMW010000537.1:0-63693 GCA_030247985.1 Epsilonema sp. ZAB3_2
CCTTACTTTGTCATGTGTAAATAGGAGTGACAGAAATAAAAAAACACATTTGCTCATAACTCCTGAGCCAAGAGGCGGACTGAGCTGAAATTTTGCCTGAAGATGCCCCCTATGGGTACGTATCTGCTGGCAAAATTTCAGCTCGATCGGCTTAGTGGTTAGGGCGCTACGGGCGAAAAACCTATTTTTGAAAGGTGTGGACAGCTTATGTACTGAAAAACTGTTCCCACCGTAACTTTTCAACGAGTCGTGGGATCGAGCTCGGTTTTTTTTTAAAAGATGGGAAATGTAAAGATCTTGGGAAAGTGGTCCGAGCACTTTTTGCGTTTAAGGCCTCTGACACCCTTAAAATTGCGATTTTGTGGTAAAAATAGTTGCAAAGTTCCAACGCATACTCCTCCCTGGATTTTTTTCAGATCTGACTGGTAGGTATACCAAAAGATAGACCTCACTCTACTCTCGATGAGACTTTTTTTAGATTTTTAAAATTAGCTTTCATTCTCGAGTTATGAGCTGTCAAAGTTGGCTGTCTTTATGTTTGGTTTTAGCAATACTTAAGGATGCGACAGACAGCTGAAATGAGTGCGTGCCGCACTTTAAAGGCCACATTTAGCATACCATTCGATTCGTCTTCAAAAGATCTATCGATTGCTGGCCACTGCGACAGGCTCATGCCTGATTCACATAGTAAAAATGCCTTCACATAGGCGAAAGTCGCAAAAGGTGTTATTTCTTTCAAAGTTTCGTTTTGTAGGCATATGACATACCATTCGATTCGTCTAAGCAAGATCTATCGATTGGAAACAATTTCTACATGCATGTTTCCAATATGCCTGATTCACATAGTTCAAATGTATTCACATAGGCACAAAATAAATAAAACAAAAATTGGCTAAATGTAGTCACGTGATATACCATTCCATTCATCTTGACAAGGTCTACCTATTTCTTGCATTCTTACTAGC
Organism: Epsilonema sp. ZAB3_2; assembly: GCA_030247985.1. Classification (NCBI taxonomy): domain Eukaryota; kingdom Metazoa; phylum Nematoda; class Chromadorea; order Desmodorida; family Epsilonematidae; genus Epsilonema; species Epsilonema sp. ZAB3_2. The sequence continues at coordinate 966 of JASAMW010000537.1, forward strand.
CATCTCCTCGCTCATACCTGATTCACATAGTCTAGTCAAATTCACATAGGCTCAATCCACTCAAAAACAAAGAAATGTCCTGTGTAATTATGATGTATCTCGAAGTTCCACTAGTGCATCTCATCAACTCGAGCTCGGTTTTTTTTAAAAGAATTGCATTGCATGTGTTATGCACATTCACATACTCAATCACGTCTCAAAAACATAAAAAAATGTTCCATGTAATGTATGCTGTATCTCGAGGTTCCACTAGCACATCTCGTCAACTCGAGCTCGGTTTTTCAAAGATTTGTATGCATTTGTTATGCACATTCACATAAGGCTCAATTCCTCTCAAAAACATAAAAATGTCCAACGTAGGTATATCCCCTAAATATACGTATAATGTATCTCGAGGTTCCGCTAGCACATCTCATCAACTCGAGCTCAGTTTTTTAAAAGATTTGTATGCATGTGTTAAAACAAGATGTATCGATTGGGGACAATTTTGACATGCTTGTATCCTATATGCTTCTCACATTTCAAGTAGACGTGGCAGGAACCAGTGGAGAAGTGCTCCTTAGGAGCACGAAGGAAGTGAGCGAGAGGCTCACTAGCCTGCAGATGCTTATGGGGTTGACGGCGCAGAAACCAGAAGGTTCCAACCGCCCATCGCTGCCGAAACTTGCTACCCCTCCAAGTTGACAGCCTCTCGCACAATCTGCTGCCATCCGACTGGTGCGGGCATACTTTTGCCCATTCCCAGTCATGGCAAACAAAACTCTTCAATGACCTTTGTTGCCTCTCGCCTGCTTCTGTATGCCTGATCACATGCAAAACGCTGGATCCAAACCATAATATTTGGTCATCTTAACCAGGTATTTATATGTATGTAAACATGCACATGCTTGTAAATAATATGGTGCAACAAAAAACCTTGAGCATTGGTTCAAAGACAAAAAAATGTGATGTTTCCTCAAAAGTAGAATCATACATACATACATACCAGTAAAGATTTCATGTCTTAAGATAGCTTTTCCTGTTTATCCTGAACAACAGCAAGTGATAACTTCAGCTGAAACTTAATGATTCCAAAGCCGATATTTTGAATCGAGAAGATCGAACTCTGGTGGACCTCTCACCTCCTATTTGGCAAGAAAGAAACGGCTGGTCATATTGGAAGCCATTGTTGAATGGGTACGTACTACATGCGAATGCCCATGCGAGAAAGAATAAACATACGTACAATACATATGCACATACTTATTCATAACGCTGCATGGATCAGGCATACAGAAGCAGGCGAGAGGCAACAAAGGTCATTGAAGAGTTTTGTTTGCCATGACTGGGAATGGGCAAAAGTATGCCCGCACCAGTCGGATGGCAGCAGATTGTGCGAGAGGCTGTCAACTTGGAGGGGTAGCAAGTTTCGGCAGCGATGGGCGGTTGGAACCTTCTGGTTTCTGCGCCGTCAACCCCATAAGCATCTGCAGGCTAGTGAGCCTCTCGCTCACTTCCTTCGTGCTCCTAAGGAGCACTTCTCCACTGGTTCAGCAAGATTTGTGTAAACAATAACAACATAACGCCCTACGAAAACACCTACAGGTATCAACAAAAAATAGCTCACGTCACCATATTCCTACTATACGTAACATATGGAACCCACACCCATTTTGGTAGCACACCGGCATTATCCGTACCATAGATACATACCACCACTCAATCATACCATACCATTCATGCAGGTCAAGTCATACCTATGCAATGCCTGCCTATTGATGAATCCAAACAGTGAACATACCCAAGAGATTATCCCAAAAGTGTATCATTTGTATATTCATTGCGTAGTACTACAGCTAGTTTAGGAACGTCATGTCACACAGAACCAAATGTTTCCCACTGCGTTTGATTTTGAAGCGAAACTGGCAAGGTTTCCTCATCGTAGTTCGATGCTGTATTAGGCGAGCCCTCCTTTAATTTTTCTTCCACATCCTTTTTCACCACAATAGTTGCGTCTTCTTCCCCTCCCTCTGTGGAAGTCGTCATAAATTCCCGCTGCTTCGTAGCTTCTTCTTCTCCTTCTTCGGGAGGTGTAGGCAAATGAGCATAGGCCCCACCCGTGCCTAGGCGTTTACTCCTCAGTTCCAGTTCCAAGTGATGCCTGTACAGATTGTAGCGTTGCCGCGTTTGCCAGATGTACTGCTGTTCCTCCAGTTCAAGAATATGCAGAAAGTTCTTCAGCTCAGGAATCTCGAAGGCGTCCCACTGCAAAACCCAGCCGGAAATGTGCTTTTTATTTATGTATTCTTGACATGTGGGGGGAGCAAAAGTAAATAAGCAAACCAGAAGCTAGTAATCGGACCTTACCAGAATATCACCCGTTTCGTTTTCCTGCAGCACGAGTTGAGAACCGGATGAATTTTTCGCACCCCAAGTCAACTGCAATCTCAAGGGACAAGCGTCGTCCGGAATACGCCTCAATTTTACTGAAACATACATACTATAAACATACACATACAATACACCACACCAATGCATTATCGAGTGACCAATTCCTCTACCTACAAGCTACAGACAATAGGGTACAATGGGGAAAACTCGGCAAATCCGGCCACCTAATTTCAGGGCTGCATATCTCAGCAATCAATGGACCGATTGCGACAGATATTATATCAATCAATTCCTCGGACTCTCCTCTTTCAAATGAGGTATTTGGTTCATCATTTGCTGCAACAGCAAGTTCACAGGAGCTTATAGTACAAATTATATTTCTGGGACCCATGCATTATTTATCTCAGGATCTAGCCAACGTAGCTCAAAGCGGTTAAAAATCTCTCGATAACTTTAGCTCGCCTGGAAAATAAAAAAACCGCATGCGTCTACGTGCCCTCTGTGTCGAGAAATCGCCAAATTCCTTCAGTACTAAAAATGTACACTTTTTTCGATTATTCAACATAACTGAACAAGCCGCAAATACTTTTTCATTAAAACTAGCCTATCCTATGTAGAATTTGATGCAGATTTGAAAAATAGTATTGGTGTTTCAAAAAATTTAACCCCTACCCAAAAATTGTCAAAAATATACAAATTTTGCAAAATTATATACTAGGGGTTAAATTTTTTTGAAACACCGATACTATTTTTGAAATCTGCATCAAATTTTACATAGGATAGGCTACTTTTAATGAAAAAGTTTTTGCGGCTTGATCAGTTATGCTGAATAATCGAAAAAAGTGTACCTTTTTAGTACATTTGTAGTACTTAAAGGGGAACTTTGCGCGGAAAATTCGGGGTAAGGCCACGCACATCATTAGATAGAGCATAAAGAATGCTGCAAAACGCACCAAGTCCCATCCGTTGTCGTTGCGTCGTTCTTGAGTTATAGGCTTCAACTGATCTGTGAACGGGAAACTCAGCTTGAGAGCACGTAGCTCGCTAACCATTGCACCGATCGGAATAATTTTGCTACCACCGTGTGCTCCGTTTGGCGTTCTACCTTTTTGTTGTGTAGAGTTTTGCTGTATCTTCACTGTCTGTGGCATGAGAAGCCCAAAAACAGGTGTCCTTGCGCAGTTTAGCACACATTTCGTCCACGTCCACATCATGGACGAAATGTGTGCTAAACTGCGCAAGGACACCTGTTTTTGGGCTTCCCATTCCACAGGCAGTGAAGATACAGCGAAACTTTATACAACAAAAAGGTAGAATGTCAAACGGAGCACACGGTGGTAGCAAAATTATTCCGATCGGTGCAATGGTTAGCGAGCTACGTGCTCTCAAGCTGAGTTTCCCGTTCACAGATCAGTTGAAGCCTATAACTCAAGAACGACGCAACGTAGAGGAATGGGACTTGGTGCGTTTTGCAGCATTTTTTATGCTCTATCTAATGATCAGTACAGGCTTACCTCGAACTTTCCGCCCAAAGTTCCCCTTTAAGGAATTTGGCGATTTCTCGACACAGAGGGCACGTAGACGCATGCGGTTTTTTTTATTTTCCAGGCGAGCTTAAGTTATCGAGAGATTTTTAACCGCTTTGAGCTACGTTGGCTAGATCCTGAGATAAATAATGCATGGGTCCCAGAAATATAATTTGTACTATAGGTGGGCCGGGTTTACCCCTTGGCCGGGTTTACCCCACAGTACCCTATCGATTGACCAGTTCCTCTACCTACCAGTTGCAGGCATCTTACTAACGTACATCGGACAGTTTCCTTTTCTCCTTCCACCAGCCGTCTTTCGTAGAGGGCGAATTTCAAGGGGTTGTCAGCCACCTTGAACTTCTTCAGCAGATTCACGATCAGTTGTCGCGTGGTGGTATCACTGGTGAGATGCAGGGTTTTGACGGTGTTGCGAGGCAGGAAGAAAGAGGTGATGGTCCTCTGCTGATGCTGCTGATGCTCGGGGGGCAGAAGCGTCTCCTCTTTACTTATCACGTCATAAATGGATGGCGGATGCTCGCCCGCCACGATATTGATGGGCCGCGTGAAATTCATGTGGATCTGCAGGTAGCCGGAAAATGAGACGCCATCCTCGCTCTGCAAAGAATCATTGCTCGTTCACATAGGAAGGAAATGCATGGCTGTCCATGCGTCTGCGTGTATCGAGCCATAAACACGCCGTGCTACGCCCAGCGCATGTCTCCGATGTGAATAGATCATCATTATTATGACCAGATAGCGGGAGAGTAAGAATACGTAAATCGATTACATTTTCTATTTCTAGGTCGCGCAAGACTATTTTCCATAGAATGCCATTGCGTGAAACACTCCCATCGGATCATGACGAGCAATTTTCCGTACCCATACGTAAGGATATGCATGTACCTCAGTACACACGTATAGTACATGGTTAGTTACGTTCATACCAGAGTCATACTGAGACCCTCCGCCGACTCGTTGTACAGCTGGACGGCATCCACTAGAGCCTGACCATGTGGCATTTGGTCATTGGGCCAGTCCAGCGGACCATTCTCCAGTTCAACTAACGCATCTTTGTCCTCCTCTGCCCTCCTTATTGCTTCCACCGTAACAGGAACACCAGCCTGAAAACAGCAGAATCTCAGATAGATAGCAACATGCAGCCCAAATTACACGGAGCACCCTACACTACAGCACTAGAAACCCAAAATATCCATGCCGTGTATCTCAAATGCAGGAATGTCTCAAATATCTTGAATGCAGAGAGAGTAAAACAAAGAAGCAAACAAGATCGAAGGATCCTTGTGTTTACCACTCGCTACGAAGTTTTCCGCGGTGATAGCGAGTGTATAGCGCTTTACCACTCGCTGTATAGCGCGTGGGGATTAGAAAAACTGAGCGGGGTCTGATGGGGAGAGGTATAGAAACTATAAAGGGACATTACACCGGTAGATACGGTTGCTAGTCTTTAAACCTGCTTACGGTGTCAGGTTGTTTTTGGATGGTGTCAGTCCAGGTGTTGTCCGAGAAAATGTCGAAGTGAGTGAATGACTTGACCGTGAGATACCCGGCTTCGGTGGATTCCGTTTTGATGCTGTCGTTCAAACTGCGACAGTCCAGCGTCACCAGCATGCGACACTTGTAGTGACAAGTGTAGTTGCAGTCTACAACAATAACGTGTACATTTATAGTTACGTATGGGTGAACCAAGAAGAATGACGTTTCACGCCATGGTGCAACCGTATTGCAACGCACTGCGCAGTACACGCATGTCCGTAGTTTAACCCCCTTCGTAATCCCAGCCTGGGATTACGAAGGGGGTTAACCAGCTCCAATATGCCATCGCCCGCTCAGCCCGCGGGCCGCCCGGAATCGAAAGACAGCGCCGGCGGAAACAGGAAAAAATTATTCATTCGATTGACGTTTCAGGCAGCCCGCGGGCTGAGCGGGCCAGGGCATATCGGAGCTGGTTAACTACGCATTTTAGTAGTCCGTAGTCAGCAAAAATGTACGGTTCGACTACAGAACCATACGCTTGCATAATATGTACGCAGATCTGTTCTGTACCTACTTTTGCATCGCACAGCCTGCTTGTAGAAGCCCCAGATGAAATCTCCGCACTTATCACACCAGGTCGGGTTGAGCAGCTGAGTCACGTGAAACTCATGACCGGCCCCCAGCTGGCGATTGCCAATAGGAATCAGATCTTCCAAGGGGCCGAAATGCTGAAGCTCCAACGTATCTTGGTAGCACCTGCCCGGCTCCAGATTCAGCCAAAAGTTGGGCAGCTCAAACGGTGACCCTTCAGTATTTCCACCTTTAATACCGTCCGACCCACCGGCAGGCCCTTTAAATCCGTCACCCAAAATAGGCGTCAAAAGGTCGTCGTCAACCACAGGGCCTATTAGGCCCTCCTCAAAGGCCCTAGGCCTTCTTTCTTGCCCGAAATTCCTTGCATCACCCGCCCCATCTGGTTCCATAGATGGTTCTCTGGTTTCTGGGGCCGATATTGTACCTCTTGCTTCTGCAAAATGGGTCACGTCGGAGTTTGTAATGCCCCTGAGTTCCTCGTGGCTTTTTCTTCGACCCAATCCCAAAGATACGAGCCAATCCGACATGTTGAAAGCGGCCAATTTTGATCGTAGGCCGGGAAACCAAGAATTCGAGGTGGATGTGGTAGCGGTAGTAGGATTGCTGGTAGTAGGCACTTGGGCTGATGTAGGCGCGTGGCTGTGATAGAGATCAGGATTAGACACTGTGGATGCATCCATGTAGTATATATGGCAATTTCAAGCTAGGTTATCTCTGCCTGGTATACCACTGAAACAAACAATACAATGATGTGGTCGTGAATATCTTTATTGATGAGTATCCATGAGCTGTTCGCATGCTTTATCGGGCGTAAGGTTTGTGGAAACAAACAACACGTATGTCGTGCTTTCGTAGGACGACAGATACTTCTGCACGTTACATTTCTTACACCCGATACAGATATCGCAACCTTATCTATTCGGAATGAGGTAGGCTACACTATAGAGTGTATATGTAGGCATACATACTGCCTACATATACACTCTATAGCTACACTTTCATTTTTGAGTTCAATTAGTACAGGGCGTTTCCACAATGTTCCAGCTGAACGTACACCATACATACAGTACATATTGACAGCGCTCATGCCACGCTCAGATATAGCGACAAACGTCCAACATAATAAAGTATGGACAGCGATGGGCTTTTTTGGGGGGCACGTTGGACTTTGCTGTGCGTACGTCGCTAAATCTGAACACGGCATAGGAATGCGTACGTACTACGTACGTACGCCAACAACACTGTACTCATTGTGCAATGTTCTTCTACTTCAGCAAAATACATGCGAAACACTTATTACTTACGTGTGCCGTGCTTGCTTATTCGTGATCCATCGCCTGCTGCGCTTACGACATGGCCCTGGAATATCTTGCTTGGCTTGCATTCAGACAGCGTCAACGTGTACGGATTTACGGTATTTCTTGCAGCGAGCGATTTGATTTGTCGATGTCGGTTGCGTTGCGGTTATGTTGCGTCAGTCACGTATTCCTATATCTTTATATTATGCCTATTTGATTGTAATACTTGTAACGTCTTTTCTGCTTTCTGCAGTATTGTAACCAAGGTTATCAAACATATACAAAAATTAAAAACAGTTCATGTTATGATTACGGTAGCAAAGCAGCGATTACGGGTAACCAACCACCGACCGGACCGGATGAACGTATAGCCGGAGGGAGGCGCCTTCAAGAAAAACACAACCTGCACTGTGCGAAAGATTATTGGAAATACCCCATCCCCCACCCCCATGGATGTTTGGCTACAAATAAATTACGAACCTAGCCTAATTATTTTTTAGCACCAGAGCTCGCAAGCAGCCTCGAGCAGCCTTGCCCTTTTACTTCAAGGATATTGCGCAAAACACATGCAGTAAAGGCGCAATTATTATTGTTTTGATGTCGTGAAAGGCGCCAGCAGGAAAATTTTCTCTGCATCTATTCTTGTAGCCTATCTTTTGTGTCTATTTTGCATTATCAGCAGGTCCGTGCTTGCTTTTCTCTCCTCAGCTCCCAACTTCTCCATTTTCTTTCTTTGAGCTTTGACTAGCAACAGTCCGGGTGTCCTTTTCTCGCTGTCGTTCATTATCAGTCCGTTTTGCACGTATGACAGAAAACTTGATCGTCGAGCTGTATTGTATTGTATTAGTAACCGACCACGCTCGAATGTACTGCCTGCAATTCGTTAGCATGGCTTCGTCGTCCATCAAGTCTCTAGGGAGAGAAAAACGTCAGTAGGTTGAATGGCATAAATTAGACGGCCTGTTTGGTACACGTGCATTCTAGGATACGCCTGAAAAGCTTTCGATCGACCAGAAGTCTAATAAAAGCAATAATGGCACACTGTATCCGTTGCGTTACATACTATGTGCGTACATTAGTAGGCCTACATTGGCAAAAGCTACTCTCGATAAATCCGTACCATAGATCTTTTGAAAAGCAGTGGGCGCCTTTTGCTTTTTTGCGTTGACAGGTTTATTTTCTATAACGTTAAGAATACATGCGCTGTGGACCTATTCCACTTTTTAGACTCGCGCCGTTTGGCTTCTGCCTGAAGCAGCGACAATTTGGAGTACCAGACAATTTAAAGTGACGTACTCTGTATGTGCGTAGCGTAACTAACCTCGTCTTTCTTCTCGTCGAAAATGAGATGTCTTTGTGACATGCGAAGCCTAAATGAGGGAACTGGAACTTCGTTCGAGAAGGACGAGAGGAGGAGCAGGAGATCTCTGGAACAATTTCGGCTTCTGCTATGTATAGTACATAGGTGTAGCTTCAAGAGAAGAAAAAGACTGCGTGTGAGTATTGATTTTGCCTCTGATAGTACCACCTATAGTCGAACAAGAAATTTCATGAACCATTGAAATTTTTTCTCAGCCAATAAAAGACGTAGAGCACAGCGGTCAAACTTCTACGGCTAACTTTAGCTCGCCGTTCCAATAAAAAAAACCGTTTTCTTCTATCTGCTCTCAGTGTTGAGATCTCGCCGAATTCCTTCAGTACTGAAATCGTGTCACCATTTGGCAGACGCTAAACCACGCAAACCACGACACCCTACGACCCTGTACGCCCGATGCACATTTTCATCGTCTTTATCACATATGCTTATTTCTGCCATTTTGATTTTTCGGGCGTTTGCGAGGTTAAGAATTGCCCAATGGTCCACGCCCAATTTGGCGATTTCAGTACTGAAGAAATTTGGCGAGATCTCGACACACAGAGCAGCTGGAGACAAACAGTTTTTTTTATCGGAACGGCAAGCTAAAGTTTACCTTAGAAGTTTGACCGCTGTGCTCTACGTCTTTTATTGGCTGAGAAAAAATTTCAATGGTTCATGAAATTTCTTGTTCGACTATACATACATTCGAAGCGCGGCGGAACTCAAAAACGTCAGAGAAGAATATTGAGGAGTATGTACATACCCCATGTAACTACATTATTGCTAGTTGGATCAGATAGATCGGCTATACGTCAACGTCAAGAAACGAAAACACAATCATTTTCAAATACATCCTACGTACATATGTCTATGTAGGTACTTACGTTACGCCGTGAGTATGTAATTTTAGTACTTACGTAACGCCCGTGACCGTGAGTAGTATGTAATTTTAAGCACGCTGTATTCCTTACGTGCCGGTAGCTTTTCATCAAGAGCGCTGCGAGCTACTCCAGGGAGCTACGGACTGTTTCTTTTACTTTTGGATGTTTGGGGGAACACGAACTGTAATGCAACGCCTCGTACGTACATAGTACTGTACTTTGGAAAACCGTTCATCAAGATAAATGTCGAGCGAGACTTACTCTCATTCGTTGTCATACCAATTGCAATTCTCTCAGCTCCAGAGTGCTAATTCCCATCTGAAGCTTTGTGTACATTACATGCCATAGCTTACATAGCTTACTGGCTTCTCCGGAAAAGCTTGTGTGGAATTTTTTGAGGAAGCAAATATCGGCAAACTAAGCTAAGCAAGCAAGCCACTGTTAAGCAGCGGAAGGAAAGGAATGACAATGCTGTGCCATTCCAGAAGAAGCAAGGAGAAGCTGAAAATTCTGCCGCGCTTATCCATGGGGCTTCGCCATCCTTTATTTCCTTTTACTCGTAAAAATCCCTGACATTATCAACGGAGAGCTGTAATCATTCTGCTGTTTTTGTGCCGTTGACTCCGGCGAGAAAGTTTTTTCCTTCTTCCCTCTTCAAACTCAAAGCTGCGAACTCGACTCACTACTCAAACTCAAGCCAACAAGCACGGACTAAAGACACGGACGTTATTTTGCTGCCACTGCTGCTTCGTCGCCATATATTCTCCTACCCCTTGAAGGCTTTCCTTCTGGTCGCTAGTAAAGTCTGAAACCACGTCAGTTTTTCTTTTCCGTCGTCTGCCTATCTTTCACCCGGAGGGTGTAAAAGTGAATTAGCTTCACGTCTGGCTGCTTTGCTTCATTTCAATCAACCAACTTGCACGTCGCGCACTACCGCTATAGATTTGCTACTTCATTGTTGAATTAGAAACATTGTTTACCGCATTCGTGCTGCATACGAGAGCATGATAAGCGAGGAATCGAGCAACGCTTTCCGCATGTTTCTCTGCGGTACGGATGAAACATTCCGCAAACAGCTGGTCGAATCCCTACTTCAGCTGAAACATGAAACTTCTCAGTCGACGACGACAAGCTCATCCGATGCAAAATTGCTTCAACTGTGCTCTGCCCAATCTGTAAGAAAATTTTCACCAGAAAACATTAGCGCTTATTTCTCAGTGTGTACTGCGGGAGTGAAGAATAGCTGTATAGGTACAGTACAATACTGTAATATGATGTTTCAATTTTAGGGTGAATGCGTTGGGGGTAGCGACAAAGATTGCGTGGTGTACTACCTGAACTTTTTCGACCACGAATGTTCTGAGCAAGTGGCGTCCATCTACAGGGATGTGCGAGGCTTGGTACGCAACTTTCCGCCGAAAGTGTGTATTCGCCTTGCCCCATAAGAGAAGGTGTCGTTTTCGCCCTCCTCGCCGATTTTTTGAGCTGCAGTTAGCAAACGCGCAAAGCACGCCGAAGCAATTTCTTTTTGCAATTTTGGTATATTTTTGAAAAAGTAATTGCTTCGGCTTTATTTACGCGTTTGCTAACTGAAGCTCAAAAAATCGGCGAGGAGGGCGAAAACGGCACCTCCTCTTATGGGGCAAGGCGAATAAGCCTACGTGTCATTTCATTGTCATTTTCATGCTAATGCCATACAAATAGCAGCCTATCCCGCTATCCGGCTGGGTTTGATTTGGATAAGCTCACTTCACTATTTTTATTGTACTACTGCGTGCGTATACTACTGTACGTACATACTAAACGTAAAACGACTTTTGGGACTTCTTGTGTATTTGCATATTTTCCTTGTATACATTGTTCTATATTTCTTCTTTCAGACAGGCTTCGGCTTCCTCGGTTTTATTTGTGGTGCTTCTGCTTCCGAGTGCACAGAGAAGTCGCTGCGAGAGAGGGTCGGTCTGATTGAGAGGGCCATAAAAATCGAAGAAGAACGATGGGAAAAGATGCTTCATCTGGAACTCAAACATCTAAAGTACATACTAAATGTAGGGTGCAGAACTTTCTGCTTTAATGCGGCGCAAGGACCATCTTCAAACTCAAATCAACATACAGTAGAATGGGGAAGAGAGAAGGACAGAGCAACCCTGAACAAAAATCGAAAACAAAGTCAAAGGGTTCTATTGCCTATTGCATTCCATTGCATTCAGTTGGTAGATAGTACATTGCCTTTATTCAGAAATGTGAAGCCCAGCTCGGCAACTCAGGAACGTATGCTCCAGCTGCAGCAATGGGTCGAAGTTGGTAGATTGTCATGCCATGTCACAAGCATCAACTTCTATCAGGACAAGGTTGACCTACATACACCTACATACTAGTTCATTGTTTGTGGCACAGTGAAATAATGCCTGGTCTTTTTTTCAGGGCAGGTGCACTAAGGAGCTTTTCATGGCTTACAAACGGCACATTGGACAGTCAAACATTAGCATTCAGTCTTCAGCTTCCTTCTCCGTGCAAAAAAGCCACGTTCGCACTGCTTCAGGGGATTTGCCATCCAAACCACCGGTATGTGTGGTAGTTTTGTTCTCCATTAGAAAAATTATGAAAAGAGTAAGCGTCACGAGCTTTTCAGACATTGCACTGGACAAACTGGCCACTGGCAGACGAAATCCAAGTTAGCTGGCGTTTTAAATTTACCAGCGGACATCAGCCGTCCGATCTGTGGTTCCAGAATCTCGTGAAGGAGTCTTTGCATCGTTGGCCATGTGAATACGCCTACCGCTGGATCCATGGTCTGCTGCTACAGTTCGACTCGGTAAACCAGTGTGTGCGATTTGAGGCACGATTGTACCACACGATTGAGGCTACGGCCAAATAGACGGCAAATTTTGCAGATAAAGATTTGCATGGAACGATCAGATGATTATAAGTTGGATTTATCTGTGCGAACTGATCCAGAAGAGCTTGGAGAATCGCAACAAGCTGCAGCCAATCTTTCCTGGCATTATTTTGCGCCCTATCTACACATCATGTTCCAAGCTCTCACGATGCTTCCACGACTACCGTACAAGGTTGGTAACCAACAAGCCAACTGCGTTAGCCACCATCAAAACCAATAAAAAGTTTTGCATTGAAAACAAGGGATGATTCACAAATTACGTCAGGTGGTAGGGGAGGGGGGACCCCCCCTCGCCATGGCCCAGCCTCTGACGTCAGTCTGACGGTGGGGGGGGGGGGGGGGGGTCGGTACTCAGATCAATATTCTGACGATGACGGTGGGGGGGGGGGGGCATATGGTACATACATAACATACTGTATATATCAACATGTACATAATATGTATTATGCCGTACCCCCCCCCCCCCATATTATGGAACATACATGCATACACCACACACTGTATATTCACACATACATACGCAAGTACTATTACTACTGGTCTGTCCGGGGGGGGGGGGGGGGGGTGGTCAGGCCAGTATGGCCACCTCTGACGCTGACGGTGGGGGGGGGGGGGGGGGTACGGCCTTTGGGCCAATTCTGACGGTCGGGGGGGGGGGGGGGGGAGGGGGGTACCCATCCATTTCGGCCGAAAACCACCTGACGTCATTTGTGAATCATCCCCAAGGCATGGATATTTCCCGGTTTTACTAAGCACGCGGTGCAAAAACAAAAAAAACAAAAGTTTTCGGAACTGAAATAGGATTTATCAAAGCTCTCTTTCTCCACATTATTACTTTCAGCGCATCCCATTATTCCTATTTCAGTTTCGCAAACTATTGTTTTTTGGTTTTGCACCGCGAGCTTTAGTAAAAGCGGGAAATATCCCATGCCCTGTTTTCAATGCAATACTTTTTATTGGTTTTCTGGGCAGAGCTGCTCATTGTGACGGTACTCTATAGATACTGTATTTTTTATTGTACGAGGAGTCTAAAAGGTTGGACAAATTTTTTCGATCAGCTCTCCGTCATTCCCATTGGCAACGTCTTCTATTCTGTGCCAGTGAGCGTGGAGACGGAGTTTGATCTCACTTGCCTTCTCAGTGCCGTTGAACAAGAGAAATACAGCTCCGGTGTCAAGGTCATGGACCTGCAGGCAGGCATGAACAGCGATGGAGCCAATAACTGCAATGAAGGAGGGGATCCCGATCGCCTACTGTACATCGAGAGATGCTTCCCAGGTGAATGAATGAATACCCTTTCGGCTGTTATTTTCAGCTTTCGCAAATCAGCCGCAGGGCGCAATCAGGCTCCGTCGATTTTCTCTTCTCGATATAGGTACTTAAAAAAAACTAAAATGAACCAGTATATTTCCCTGCAGGATTTCGACCAAGAACCTTCCAGGAGCTGGCACAGAATCTTCAGACGCTTGCAGCCCACTCCAAGGCATCCTCTTCCCCCTCCTTCTCCTCTACTACTACAACAACAACAATTGCCATCCCTGGAAGCGGTGCCAGAAAAATGTCGTCTCCCATCTGCTCCTCGCCTTCCGTAGAAACGACGTCGGTGGTGGAGGGCGTGGACCTCTTGAAAGTTGAGCGAATGGAAGTGGACCCTGGAAACAAAAGGCGTCGCTCATTGGATGCGAGAAGAGTTTCGTTTGGTCACGTGCTTATTGAAGAAGGGCAGAAGACACTACTGGATGCGGCAGCTGCAGCCACGACCGCGGAAGTCGACGAAACTGACTCCGACTCTGCCGTCGCGCAAACGTCAAATTTATTTTCGAAATTGCGCTCCGGCAAAAAATAAGTTCCGGTTGGTGTTCAGTTTTGGTATGTACAGTACAGAACGTATGGTCAGTCATGTACAGTAGTCGCACAGTAGTGTACCAATACCTTCTACGAACAAATGACTTGGTCCAAAAAGTGTGTCAAGGTCAACCAACCAATGGGCTATAAATTCTCATATTTATATTTTGACTAGATATTGTTTGGATTCTTGTTAGTAACTAATAGATGACGGTCAATTATTCGCCAAAAATGTGCTAAAATCAAAAGGCAAGATGGTGATATCAAGAAATAAATATTATAACAGGCTTGTGTATGATTATTATGGACGTCCTCCCAAAGATATATCAACGTTATCAGTTTTAACAGGCTCTGGCCGGAGCGTACTGTACTGTCCAATGTGAACGACTAGATTGGAGTCGGTCTGGAAAGCATAGGAACCCGAAGCATACGGCAGCTCGTCGAGTATGTGGTCTTTGGCCCGGTGTTCGGAAGTCTCCTGAGTGTTCAAGAAGTCTATGCTTTTTCCAGCAGTATCCGCTGGGAATAACACAGCTTGAGTACAGCATGATTCTGGAACAATCAAGTATACAGCCTCCAAAGAGAAGAAGCGTCGCCATTCAGCTAACACTTGGTGACCCAGCAGATAAAAGCTGACTAGCAAAATGACAAACTGAACGCAAACGCAGCAAAGTCGAAAGCGTTGGTACGGTGACGGCTTTAAAGGACGAATCCACTGGCACAGCCAGCTGAATGACAGACCTCCGAAGATAGAAAGCAGAATGCTGAGGCAGAAAATGTGTATGAGCCAAGGCAACTTTCTCCAGGACTCGGGGTGATACAGCTTCACATGGGTTACAGCTCCGCCGCTGCCACGCTTTTTTCTGAACTCCAGGGCGGTCAAGACGTGGTTGACGTCATGAAGAAACGTGGAGATCGGGAGCGCGTCGTCTTCTAGCACGAGCACGTGACTGGCGAAATGCCAAAGGCGCAGCGCTGTTTCCAAACAGAAGGCGTAGTCTTCCTTTTCTTTCTGAACTGTCGATTTCTTTGAATCAACGCTATTTGCATCAGAGTAACGATGCACAACTCTGACCAGGCGCTCCATCCCTTTTGCTTCCGCGAACTTTGCACCCTCTGCATCCACGTTGCATAAGAACGGAATAATTTCAACGGGATTCGATGGAAAAGCATCAATTAAGGTTAGAACTTGAGCCATCGTTTGCGATAAGTAGAAATGCTGTTGATCAGTGGGGTATTTTCTTGATGTCGCCACAATGGCGACAACTACGGAGAAAGGAGAATTGTGCACACGATTGTAGGAAGCTGTGGTGTTGTAGTATCTGTGGTTCAATTGAAGCAAGTTCAATGCTTCTTGAGCACGATGATTATTTGCTGTGCCGACAAGTGAGATCAGCGCACTATGATCGGGGATGCCTTGAAACAGGAACAAAGTCTTTGGATTGCATTGTCGCTGTTGGCAAATACTTCGTAATGAGATCCATGCAATCAAGGCGAAGACTAGATGGAAGATGACAAAGACTTGGGCGGATGTAGACGGAACGCGAAGCTGTAAGAGTTGCATTTTTCTTTTTGTTCTAAGATTACAGTTTCTTAGAAAACGCGGTTACGGTACCGGAATACAAAAATAAATATTGAACAAAATACGCGGAGGAAGGCGACCGGTTTTCCTGAAATGCGTAAACTGCGCAAAATTGCATGGACATCTTGAATAACTGTGGACTGATAGCACTAATTCATTGAGCCAACATACATGACCCGTCGGTATTCCATGCGCAGCGCATGCACTACTCTGTAATCTGCACGTACTACATTGTTGAAGTATACATATACATAGTACGTACATAGTGTATGTATGTACATACGCAGGGCAGGTTTTGCACTAAAATTGCACTCAGCTTTCCGCAGAGTTTCAACATAAGTCAAGTGTGTACTATTGCTCTTGCGTGGACGGCCCATAATCCAGCATGTGCGGCGGTGAATAATACTGGGAAACGAGCACTAAAAGCAAACATTTCGACCCACCTATCGTCGCAAAACGCGCTCTACGTGCGTACGTACCCACGCCAACTTCAACAACGAGCTGTACGTAACGTACACAAACACAAACCCACACAAGGTACTTATAAACACTCCCGCTTTTGACACACACATGTGATGCGATCTTATCTGAACAATAGTGGCGCACGCGACGGAGACTGTAAGGAACAAACCCGCATACGACCTTGAGGATTTTGGCTCCAATTACTGTACATATAGCCACCATCCAGAATCACAACCGGGAGCCATGTCCGTCGGATTCGTCAAGCCAAAACGACCCGAAGTTTTAAAGATCGAATTTCCGAACGGCGACGACTGCTGTCGAGCTGGAAGCAGCGTTTCTGGCCAACTGACGGTCAATCTGAAGCATCCAATGAGAGAGGGCGTGATCAGTTTGACGGTGGAGGGCCGAGCAGTCACCAGTTGGAAAGCGATGGAGTCTGCTGGCCAAACTGGGGGCGGCGGCCAGAAGAAGCAGGCAGTTCAGTACGGTGATCACGTCAGATTCCTGGAAGAACACGTGGTTTTCTGGGGCAAGAATGTGCGCGGCTCCGAACAACAACTGTTCCCCGGAAAACATCAGTTTCCTTTTGAGCTGAAAATCCCGGTAGATTGTCCGAGCAGCTTCGAGGGATCGCACGGATACGTCCAGTACTTGTGCAGGGCGAACATCAGCAAGCCGTTCAAGATGGCGCAAGTACGCAAGCTTCCGTTCACAGTGATTGGTCACATGAACTTGAACGAGCAGCCGGGATTGGCTGCGCCGTTGGAGAAGAGCGAAGAGTCGGCGACTCGGGTCGGAGTTTCCGCCAGCGTTCGCTTGGATCGGAGCGGAATCGTTTGCGGAGACATTGTGCCATTGCGAGCGAGCGTCAGAAACGGGACGGCGTCCGATTGGGTCGGCCCGTTGACGGCGAGGTTGGTGCAGGTGGTCACCTTTTCTGGATACGACAAACTAGGCCGAATCGGCGCCACGGAAACCTACAGGCAGGAAACGTTCGCTTCCCTGGCCGCCGATGACAAATCGGCGCCGTTGGTCGAACCGGGAAAAGCGCGGGAGTGGGTGCCGGGTGACGGATTTCGAATCCCGCCCCTGCCGCCCACCTCCGCCGCCGCGCCCGCAACCACTGAGCTACCGGAGCAGCCGACGATAAAGATCCAATACCTACTGGAGTTTGAGGTGGCGGCTGGGCCGCAGCAACAGAGCTGCATTCTGATTCGTCTGCCGCTGGTGATCGGATCGATTCCGATCGGAGGAGAAAGCGACGCGCGCTCCAGTCATCACCCGCCTCCTCGTCCTCATCCGCCTTCAAGAGAAATGGCATCGGCTTCCACTTCTCCAAATCCGGACAGGAGATCGCCGGAAGTTTCGACCGAATTGGAGTGGTTGAATTCTTTGCCCACCGAACGTACGTACGTACATACATACATACATACATGTACATGTAGAACCAGAACGTACATGTGTACGTATTTTATGTACACAGTTTATGTTACCTATTACAATAACAATATTGTATCAAAAAGCTTTCTTTCACAATTGATTTGCAAGAAGTCCTCGGCTGTTTCAGCTCCGCCAAGTTATGAAGAATGCGTGACGTCCTCCAGTTCAGAGGCAACGGCTTATGTGAATCGGGCAACAAGCCTCGAAGACGAAGAGGAACCTGCGGCCCTCAGTCCTACTACGCAGATGGCTCTTTCGAATGAGCACGTGCCCTACGCACCCAATTACGCGTGCAACGATCAGGACAACGAGGAAAACGACGATCAACCACTGATTCAACTGTGATGCAATCAGCGAAGTACTGTGAAACACAATCCACCATTTTGTTATGCATTTTACAGTCAGACAGAGCAGACGCCATAACAAGAGAAGAAGCTTATTCTTGTCACCTGTTGTCACTCATATCACTGTGATTTTTTCGGTACTAACTGTATTTTGCATTCATAGGCCTATGTAGTGTGTATGTACCATATAGTGTATGTGCATTCGTCGGTAGTTATGATTGGTTCAACTTGAATGGATCGATCACGACTTTGCCTATTCGTTTCGTGTATTTTTTTCGTTATACGGTTATACTGTACGAGTGCTTCTTTCAAAAATATGCTTCCACGGCTAGATCAGTATGTACCTATACATACTGTAGTACAGTACGTATGTACAGTACATACACAGTCGTACATAGCAAGCATACTTTACTTCCCACCCCGCCGTCTATGGTAACCGTATCCAAGCAGCTGCCATGCGCTCCATTGGTGGCATAACGAAATTAGCAATGGGATTACCACTTTTTATGCATGTTCACTACAGTTACACAGTCAACCTCCTCGCCTACCCCGTATGCGCACACGGCTGTTTGTTGAACCAGTGGTTTTGTGCTATTCTGCACTGTTGCGCTTCGCGGTGTCATTTTTTCCTGCATGGGGTCCGGCTCATCCCGTAGCGCAGCAAAGAAATACGAGATGGCTGTTGCGCAGACGTGGGAGGACGTGAAACGAACGCTGGCACCGTCTTCGAATTGCGAGGATGCAGCGCGTCTCATTCCATCTGAAGAATTGAGCGCTCCAACGGTTGTGAAGCGAAGCGGCTGGAGGACCGTCCGCATCTTTGTCTCCAGCACCTTCAAAGACTTTCACCAGGAGCGAGAAGTGCTGGTGAAGGAGGTGTTCCCCGATTTGAGAGAATGGTGCGAGAAGGGCCGGCTGCACCTGATCGATTGCGATTTGAGATGGGTACGGTGTGTACTGTACAATGATGGTATCAGTGCTTTTAAGTTTTAAGATTATGAACGAGGGTAGTCAAAATTTTGAAGTTCAAAGGCAAAATTAGACAAAACAGTAATCAGACAAAAATGCGTAGTACGTAATAGCATGCTACTCTAGCCTAAATTAGTACATTGATGTTCATTCGGACATAGTACCTACGTGTACACACGTATATTTTGTACGTACTGTAGGTGAGTGCGTAAGAATACAAAATGTTCAAGCGTATAAAGAGAACATTGCATAAATAGCTACGTACTTAGTACTTACACAGGGTATTCCACAAGAGGTGAGAGAGGAAGTTCTTCAGCACTGTCTCAGGGAAATCGACCGCTGCTATCAGGACAATGTGTACCCGTTCTTCATCAATATGACCAGGTACTAAACTGATGTTGCCTGAAAGAACAGGCCGCACAAACGTAGCAGCTGTCGAAATCTTCGTATAAAAATAAGCAAAGCAAAGCATGTCCCTTGTTTTAGCGAAAGAATAGGGTGGATTCCTACCGAGCAGGAACTCCAAACGGCACTGCCAGAAGATCCACGCTACTGGATCAGTGGTCTCTCCATCACAGAAATGGAAATTTTGCACGCGGCTTATCGGGAGGATAATCCAAATGGTAAAATCCTTGTCGCTAAACGTGCAAGTTGTGTGTAAAACGTATTGGAAATCAATCAACCGGCTTTTGCAGCTCTGTTCATGCTGCGAGATGCAAATTTTATCAACCTTGTGCCCTCAGAATACCGCAGCTACTTCATTGATGGCAACCCTATTGCTCCGTACAAACTGAAAAGGCTCAAGCAGGAGATCAAGAATCGATTTCCGGTGACGCATACACTACACTGCACAGTTACAGTTACACATTGAAATGTTTTTATTTTTCTTTTTATTTATTTATTTTTATATTTTTGATTTTATGTGCAGAAAGGCCAAGTTTTTACGTACAAATGCGAGTTCGCTGGATTGGATCGCAAAACGAACACCGTTCGCCTGAAACGGTTGGACAAATTCAAGGAACAAGTCTTCGAATTTTTCAAAGCCAGAATTCAAGCGCAATATCCGCTGAACGAAATCATCGACGACCCATACGTCATGGCGCACGAACAGCATGAATCGTTCATGAAAAACAGAGCCAGCAATGTGCTCGGAAGGGATGCCATCATTTCACAGGTACGTGTACATGTAGCCAACCAGCACAATAGCAGGCACGTGAACCCGTGAGTTTGATGTTTCACATTCATTACATAGCGTAGTATATTATTTTTGAGGCGCTGGAATATACGATTGATGGCACTGGTTCAGAGCTAGGAGTGCCGATGATTTTGCTTGGAGAAGCTGGAATTGGCAAGACTTCGATCATGGCTCGAATAGCCGAGGAGAATCAAAACAAATTAGCGCCGAATCTATCGTAACTTTTTTTGCGTCGACTTGTACAGTACGCAACGTAGTGTAATCGGCCTCGGATATTTTTTGAAGTTGCCGTTGTTTCTGCCGTTGTTTCAGGAAACAACCTGCACCCTCGTCAGTTTTTCTTCACTTTGTTGGCGGATGTCCTGGTTCCACCGATTATGCTTTCTTTCTCAGGCGACTGTTGCATCATTTGGATCCTACGGAGGCAAGCTCCAAGCTGTGCGTGCGGCGTGAGCTAACTTTGCACGTGACACGCGTAGGTGCACCTTGCTATTTTAGTCAGAAAAGCAAGACGAAGATGCCTTGGCAAACTTAATCAAAGGACAGCTGGCCAGCGCGAAACTTCCACCAACAGTCATTGTGCTTGATGCCGCAAATCAGGTGACGTGACTGAATAAATAAACTTTACCGTACCACGTACTGGAATATCATCAACTCATGCCTTCTCCATATGCCTTATGCTTTTCTCCTTATTTTTCAGTTTGATGACAAGCCGGACAAAACCGTTTGGGCTTGGCTGCCGACTAAGTTGGCGAGTCAAGTTCGCATCGTCTGTTCCGCTATTCCGTCCACCACAGCTGCCAGCCAGCTCTGCTCCAGGGATCCAAACCCTATCTCGGTCACCGTGACGCCACTGGACAAGGACAGTCGTCAAGTAATACAAACCAGATCCGTGAAACATCATTCTCACGCGTTTTACCCGCATAGCTGCTTCACAAGCAATGAGTACGGGTGCTGCTGTTTTCATAGAAAATTGTTCAAGAGCTCCTGATCCAATTTCACAAACAGCTGAGCAGTGATCAAATGAACGTGCTGCTGGCGAAACGCAGCTCCGAGAATCCTCTGTGGCTGAGTTTAGCCTGCGAAGAGCTCCGACTCTTCGGCGTTTATCGCCAGCTCGCTCAGAAGATTCAGTCGTTAGCTGACGGACTGTTGGAGCTGGAAGTTCAGCTGCTGGAAAGATTCGAGCAAGAGAACGGTGGCGACTTGCTGGTGGCAACTCTGTGCCTGCTAGAGTGCGCATCAAACGGCCTACTGGAGACAGAACTGAAGGAAATTCTGGCCAGAGAAAGAGATGACCTGATGCCAAATTATGTTTGCACATTGGGTAGCGGCGCAGGAAAGGAGAGCTCCAAGCCCCGACCAAGTAAAAACCATATTACGTGATGTTACTCTAAAAAGAATCTATGAGGGCCCCGCTACGTGAGTACGTATATGGGGTTTCATTGCAGAATCTGGTATAAAGAAGTCCGTGAACAATGAAACCCTCAGTGCCTTGGAGTGGTCAGTAGTTTACCGAGCCCTGAAACCTTTCCTTCGGCCTTTCGGTAGTAGTGGAGAAGGTCGCTTGGACTTCTACCATCGCTCATTTAGCAAGGCCGTCAGGAAAAAGTAAGCAAGCAGCCCGTTCTGAATTTCTGATATCATCATTTATGAAGCATCAGGTCAAACTCGAGACCCGGACTTGCGAACTTTTGAGCACAGTAAAGCATTTACCTTGTAAAATTGTGTCGCCCCAACGTCTATCAGTTGCTTCCATAGATCAATTCACTCTGTGCCACATGTAAAATGTAGCCTCTTTGCTGATCTTTGTGGTAAATTTATGTGCCTTTTCATCAAAAAACTCTGAATTACTACATCTCAAAGTAGCTGCATAAGAAGCCAGCAGCATTCTCATACCTTATGAATTTTTGGGGTAACAGTTTCAAATTATTTCCTGCTTGGCTACTTTCTCGTTTCTTTATATAGAACTCACTCTATTTTGCTGTATGCCTGTGGCGTGCAAGTCAAGTATATTGTACATTTTATTTCTGATACTTTGAGCGTCGCAGGTATCAATACCACAACTTTTTATTCCTCAGATATGTAAAAATTGCAATAGTATCAGTTCCGCAGAAAATTGAAATTATACAGTATTTTCAGCGGCATATCAGGAGGAAAAATTTACGGAAATCTCTACTATGCTGTAAGTAGCAGAATCGTTATTTTGCGTTGCACTTTTTGGTATTTTTAGTTTCTCTAAACAGGGAATTGCTACTTTACACAAAGTATGAAAACGCAACTAGTCAGTTACCAATTTCTCAAAAATGGTCTATCCTTGCTCTCAAATCCTCTACTTACCATCATGTAGCAATAATAACTACTTTTGCTCAGGACCAAAAAGTGTCAGCTACTTTTGCTCAGAAACAAAAAGTAGCAGCTACTTTTGCTCAGGATCATAAAGTAGCAGCTACTTTTGTTCAGGACCAAAAAGTAGCAGCTACTTTTGCTCTAGACCAAAAAGTAGCAGCTACTTTTGCTCTGGAACAAGAAGTAGCAGCTACTTTTGCTTAGGACGAAAAAGTAGCAGCTACTTTTGCTCAAGACCAAAAAGTACAATAGCAGCTAATTTTGCTCAGGACAAAAAAGCAGCTACTTTTGCTAAGTAGTGATGTCAACAATAAAATTACTTTGCTGTTTTCCCACCTGTACAGTAACCATTTTTCGACGATGGTACTGCACTACCACCAAAACTTGCTGATGGTGGTAGATAGTACTATTTATTTACTTTACCATCGGCGTTTTTTGCCCATTTACTGTGGTAGGTTTACCATTTTACCACACTGGGATATACATTGGGGGATACCTATAGGTACTGTGGGTAAACCCTGTCATAGAAAAATCCAGCCAGCCAGAAAAGCAAGTTTCAAGGCTGCATATATCAGCAACCAATGGACCGATTGAGACAAATATTTACAGTACAAGAAGTAATTTTCGGACTCAATTTCGGACTGTGGACTGGACAAATATCATCCAAACAAAAGCAGTACAGTTGCCATTGTACCGCAACTCCCAGACCTTGCATTTGATAATTAATGGATTTGAACCAGTTGCCCCCCCCCCTCTGTCCAAAAATGAAGTGTACAGTATTCGATTAGGTTTGTACAGTATCATTCCTTGAACTCGCCTCTTTCAAATGAGCTAATGGTTCATCATTTGCTGAAACAAGTGCACAGGAGCATAGGTGACTAAGTTTATCCCATGGCTGGGTTGTCCACACACACAGTACCTACCATACATACATGGGACAATGTTTGTGAGAGGTGTGTAGAGTTAGAGGCATGTTTTTGAGGTCAAAAGTATGTGTAGGGCATAATAGCTGTTGAAAATTTATGTTTTGCCAATGGGGGGTTATACATACACCAGGGGGATATACAATAGGGGGATATACACCCAAAAATACGGTAAATTCAAAATTCGGTGAGGGAACACCTTGCCTTTAAGAGAGGTCAAGGAATTGCAATAACATTTGGCTCGATTGCCCCCATTTTTTTCTGAGCTATGCACCACTGAAATTCAGGAGACTGGATGTTCCCAAGTCTTTTTCCCCAAGTATTGAAAAATCTAGCCAAAGAAATGAGAGGGATTCCCCATAATCACTCCATAAATTTAAGATTTTTAGTTTCATAGACTGAAATTGTCTGTTTCAGAAACTAAAATTGACAGTTTTGAATTTTTTTGTACATGTACCCCTATACATAGCCCTCACAAAAGAATACTTGGGGCTGGGTACAGTACCTTCCTAAACCACGATGGGACTAGGGACATATAAATTTTATGCACAATGGTTCGCCAAAGAAAGAGTTACATAGGCACATCAGTGTCTAGTCCAGAATATTGTTTAATATTCTGGACTAAACAATATTCTGGACTAGACACTGATGTGCCTATGTAACTCTTTCTTTGTTGCTGCTTCCTTACCTTGTTGAGCTTCACTATCAGCTGCCCAAGAATATTTTCTTGCACCACATCAAAGCAATGGAGATTGCACTTTCTAACCAAGACTGGACCAGTGTTAAAATAATTGGTACAGTCAAGGAAAGAATGAGCAACAGGCACAAGTTTGAACTAATTAAACGGAGGTGCTAGCAGACGAGAGGCACATCAAAGGAGCACAGAATCGCTGGAATATCAGTGTCAGACAATATAATTATAAATCATAATTTCTGAAATTTATTTCACAGCTACACTATAGCAGCATCTTCTGGACCAACTTTGGCACAAGTCCACCAGTTGCGCACTTTGCTCACTCAACAATACTTTAGGCTAGGCCTTTCCTGTGGTAGAAGAAAATGAAGGGTCAGTCTGGTTGCTTTACTTCTTAAACAGAAGGGCTTGCATGGCCAAAGCTGCCTACTCTTTTCTTCAAGGGAGTCCAGTCCAGTCAGACAAACACTTCAGGCTGGTCTGCTCTGCTCTGCTGGTCATTGGATGAAAATCGACGCCTTCTGTTTTGAAAAAGAGAGGGAAGAGGAAACGTGCCTTGTGTCAACAAAGGGGCAGGCTGCAGGCAGCAGCTTGCTAGCAGGCAGTATAAAGCAGCCAGACACAGTCATTAGAGTAGGTAGGCAGCATAGTAGTGTGTTGGCATCCACAGTGGACTTTGATGCTAATTAATAGCATTCATTCCTTAGTGTTTGGTCCCAAGCTACTCATTGTTGGTTCATTCTTCTCTGTGTTCTGCTGCTTTGCTCACTGTACATATGGAAACAATGTTGCTTGAATACAATGGTTGAATATGTTCATGGATGTCAGTGAAGCTATTGTGTATTCTTGCTTTAACTGTGCATGGCTGTTTAGCACTCAAGCCAGTACAGTTTAGGTTGGAAAGCACATTGAGAGTGGAAAGTTGCTAGGCTAGCATTTCCTATAGATTTTACAGCCCAGGGGGGGTTTGTGTGGGGGGGGGCCTGGTCCTCCGCTTGCTTTTTTCCCCCTTTCTATTCTCCCTCGCGGGGGTAGGAGTGCTCCGATTGTGACAGCAGGGGATACCTGAATATGGTCCCTGAGTTTTCGGTATGCCAGCACGACGCATGTGTATGTAGTGTGGCTTACTACTTGTATATTTTGTTTTAGTCTCTTTTACGCTGGGTTTCATGTGTGCTGCCATTTTGCACTGGGTCGTTGTTCTTTCTTCGTCAGAGGGCCATCTTTGGCCTCTACTACCTGTTTCTCTCTGTGTAGTATTGAGAGGAAGTGGGAGGGTGTGGTCGATGTCACTCCAGGCCGCATGAGAAAGCAAGGGCTGGGGGTAATTTTAAGGCTTACATAAGTAAGTGTCTTGCTGGATCAATCGTCAGCTCTTTGGCCACTGTTTGTTTGCTCATTTATTTATCAGTCAGTCCTTTCTCCCTCGTGCTTCATAGTGTCTGGCCAAATTTCAAAGCTTGTAGTGACATAGTATATACGACTTTTATGAGATTGATAAAGAGTAATCAATGAGGAGACAGTAATTAATGCCAGAAAGAGGGTTACTTTAGTGCTGTGTATGACACTAGCTCCGTATTTTTGGTGTACAGTCAGAATTTACCCATCAAAAACAAATGGAATAAAAGACGACCCAGAAATATGGTGGCTTATTGCCCTTGGGGATGGGATCAAGACAAAGAACACCAAGACAAATATACTGTAGTAATACTTGTTCGCTGCGCTTCTACTGTGTCTTGCTGTTGTTCGTGTACTACTGCCACCTACGTATAAATAGTATGGCGAACGCAGCGCCATGTCGAGAGACGCTGATTACGCTTCCGCCTTCTATCTTTCCCTCGCTTCTTGTCCCTCCTAGCGCGACCGCTGGCCTGTCTCTATCAGTAATGTCTGCCCTCCTCCTCCGCCCCTCTCTCTCTCCCCCCCTCCCCAGTTGGGCCCTTGGTGTGATCCTCCGGTTAGCTTGAGAATATCTATTGGCCTTTCTTTCTTCATGGTGGTACTTTGCTGAAAGTAAGAAATTGGTTGGCTTGTTGGTCACTTATTGGCTTGTGTGTTGGGTAGGCCTAATAGCCTGCCGAGGTACATGATGGGGGTCTTGGTCTTCGTTCTTGCCAGAAATTAAAGGTATTAGGCAAGAGGACGATTTTTGGCCTGCCAGAGCCGGGGGGCAGAGGCAGACGGTCGGAAGAAGGATGACCGATTAGCGAGACAAGACGAAAGGGCGAGGCGTCCACGTGGCCTGCCCTTTGCCCTCTTGAAAGTTACTAGGACTGGAGTTAGTAGTTTTTCTCCTCTTTTCCTTTCATTTGGGCTTAGTAAGAAATTTCTACTGAGGTGGATTAGAGTGCGAAAAAATGGTTCCCTTAGGTTCCTAGTAAGTTCAGATGCATGTTTTTGCTCCGACTGCTTCATATGTACTGCTGTGGTACTGAGTCTTGTTGGTAAGTCCTATTTTTAGTCTAAAAAAGTGTGCTAAGCTGCATGGAATGTACTGCGCATTTTTGGTAAATTCTTCAGCAGGTATTTGTTTATGCATCTTTGGGCAAAGAATGCAACTTTGGGCATAACCATAGGTTTTCACATTTTTGGGTGTGTATTCCTCAAAGTATATCCCAATCCATAACCCCCACTGAGAAGACAAATTTTGTTCTGTGTGTATGTGTCCCCCTCTGGTGAATAACCCCATGTATTGTAGGGTAACCTTCCTACACCTACCAACCTGTCTAAGTTGGTCATATGCTAAGCTAGCCACTCCTACCAAAGCTGCTATGCCTATGGTATCCTACAGTAACCCCAAAAATACGGTATCCTTATTGTGATAATATATGCCCAAGCAGGACATAGAGGCATCAGCTGGTGAGCCATAATCACCAGATTTGAAGACTTCTAAACTTTCTGGGGGTGCAAAGAAGTAAAAAAGGTGGGTCTCAAAGACAATCCAAAGCCGTTTACTAGTTAAAACTAACATCATTTGCCCTCATATATAGCCCCATGTAGCGAAACGCGGAAAGCAACGGAAAATGTGCGTTTTTGCGCTAAAACCGGCGTTTTGGGGTGTTTTTATGCATAGGAGATCATTTGCACATCATTTTGGAACAGTTCTGAACATTTTTTACCTGTGATGTCTCTTCGACAAGAATTTTTGACAACAAAAATTTCACAGTTTTTTGAGCTAAAATCTGCATTTTTGACTAAGGGGAGCTTGGAAACATGAACTGCCAGCAATGAGTTCAGGAGATCAAAAAACCCTACTTTGGGTGCAAATGTAAAATGCCCTCGTGTAGTGCCCCCCTCGTGTATAGCCCCCCTCGTATATAGTCCCCCTTAATTGGCAACTAACGTTTTGATAGCCCCTGGGGGCTATATACAAGGGTTTACAGTACCGCGGTAAAATTTTCGATGATGGTAGAGTACCGCATGGTAATTTTATCGCCTGGTGCAGATGGTAAAACTACTGTACCTTACCGTTACTGCACTTTTCAAAAGTTGACACCACTAGTCCTGATCCTGAGCAAAAGTAGCTGCTACTAATGGTCCTGAGCAAAAGTAGCTGCTACTTTTTGATCCTGAGCAAAAGTAGCTGCTACTTTTTGCCCTTCCTGAGCAAAAGTAGCTCCTACTTTTTGTCCCAATCACAAGCAAAAGTAGCTGCTACTTTTTGCCCTGAACAAAAGTAGCTGCTACTTTCCCCGGAGCAAAAGTAGCTGTTACTTTCTCCTGAGCAACTTTGCTACTTTTAGTAATTATAGCAGATTTAGCTTGAAAGGTTGGTAAATTTGCATTTTTCTTATTGGTTAATCGTTGTTTTGCTACTTTAGTAATTATAGCAGATTTAGCTTGAAAGGTTGGCAAATTTGCATTTTTCTTATTCGAGTAAGTAAATTCTGCTACTTGCTTGTAAGTAGGAATATGTCCTTATGCACTTCATTTGAAGAATTTTTTTTGACATATCAAAAGTAGAAACTTACTGAAATCCCTACTTGTAGTGAAGTAGTAAATAAAGTTCAAGCAGATAATTTACACTCTGAAAAATCGCGATATATGAGACCTGAAGCAAGCGCGTTATTTGCTATATGCACATGTAGTGGAAGAACGAGTAATATGTAATCCTATACATAGCGAATTAAATGGGTAGCAGAAATGAAATTACAAACTCAAGGTACCAAAAAGTTCGCAAGTCCGGGTCTCGAGTTTGACCTGATAAGCGTTACTTTGATTTTTGCATTGTACGTAACGTACGTACATATAGATACTTCTGCTTTGACGATCCACAGCAGCGATGCAAGGGCAACGAGAATTACATTTGGTGGCACAAGAAACTGGCAAATTACTTCAAGGACTGTTCTAATCTTGACCGGAAGGCAGAAGTGAGTTTCTTTTGCTTGAATTGTCAAACATGCAGGTACCGTATGCAGGTATACTGTTCTACGCAGGAATATCCTTATCAACTGGACCAAGCAGGCATGCACAGCTATCTCGCCAAGGCTCTTACCGACTGGCAGATCTTCAGTCGACTCTACGACGAAGACAATAACTCCAAACTGAACAAGTATTGGCTAAAAGTGCCCAAGCAATTCGAAGCTATGGAACAGGGTTACATGGAAGCGGTTGACAAATGGATGAACGAGCCGGATGCCTGCCCCGTCAGTTTGGATGAAAAACATAGGCTAATCTGCGATGTCACTGACTTACTGTGAGGCTAAATAAAAATAAATAAAGGCCGTACTAATAAATGTTAAATAAATAAATAAATAAATAAATAAATAAATAAATAAATAAATAAAAATAAATAACTATATTTTTTGATAGGGCGGGAGCTGGCAGATACAGCGGTGCTTCTTCTTTGCTGGAAAAGCTGAAGATTTTTGAAGACTCCAATTGCAGTGCTGATGAGTCGAAGGAAGTCAGAATAGAGAGAAGGGCGGATTTACTCTGGTTGACCGGTCACATTATCGACCAGTCGTTTTCGCAGGAGAATTTCATGTACCGCAGTCAGTTGCCGCGCATGAAAATTATTATCGATAGCTTCGAAGCATGCGGAAAACTGTTGCGGGAATTGAGGGGAGCCGTTTACAAGGTATACTGTACCTTTACGGTACCTGCAAACGCTGGGTATAAAATATTCGGCATTCAACGTGCCCGACTATATTCGGCACCCCTGTACAAAAATAGCAAAATTCAATAGTTTTTGGAAACAATTTTATTATGTTTAGAAAAAGTTGGCCAAACTTCTCAATCGCCTCGCCTTCTGGTATGGAGGCTGGTTTTTGCGCGGCGGCAATGAGGAAATCTCGGTGGAGCAGGCAAAGGAAAGAGCAGTGCAATTCGCCGAAGAAGCAATCGCCACTTACAAAGAAGTACAGTACTGTAAATCCTCGTTTGGAGCCCCCCTCGAATATAGCCCCCCCCTCGTATATAGCCCCCCCCCCCCTAATCGGCTTCTAACATCATTTGCCCTCGTATATAGCCCCCTATTGAGAAACGCGAAAAGCAACGGAAAACGTGCGTTTTTGCGGAAAAAAAACAGCGTTTTGAGGGTGTTTCCATGCATAGGAGATCATTTGCACATCATTTGGAACAGTTCTGAACATTTTTGTAACACCTCTTCGGACAGAAAATTTTTGATGACAAAAATTTCACAATTTTTCGTGCTAAAAGCTGCAGTTCTGATTAGAGGAGCTTGGAAACATGCAAAATAACCGCCATAAATGAGTTCAGGAGGTCAAAAAACCTTACTTTGGGTGCAAATGTAAAATGCCCTCGTATATTGCCCCCCCCCCTCGTGTATAGCCCCCCTCGTATATAGCCCCCCTAATCGGCGACTTACGTTTTGATAGCCCCCGGGGGCTATAAACGAGGGTTTACATACCGTAATCCGCACTCCGATTCATGCAGGATAATAAAAAGTTAGGGCATGAAATTACTGTACTGATGTGAAATTTTAGCTAGAAGATGAAGCTGGGTTAGCTGATGCCCTGATCACTCGAGGCGTAGTCATAGGTCGCTCAGACCCGCAACAACTCAAGGTACAGTACTCACGCACTGTAGGTACGCCTGTCCTTTCTCTATTTCTCACCTTATAAATTCTTGAAAATACGTCATTTTGTTCAGTACTACGACGAAGCAGAGGAGATTCTGGTTCGCACCAAAGGCGAGATGTACATCAAACTGGCCCGCGTTTACATCAACAAAGGCATTCATAACGAAGAGATGGGAGCCTATACGGCAGCCTTCAACCAATTTCGAAAATGGCACCTGCTAAATCTGGATCACAACGGCCCAAATCACCCCTCCACCCTGCGTACAATCGATACCCTCAACGAGCCCATGTACCGACGTATTGCGCTGGAGAACAACATTCCAATACCCAGTATAGATGGCGAAAATACGGAAGGAGAAATTGAGGCAACGAGGAGGAACAATACTCCAGTGGCTAACGCTCGCAATGCAACAAGGGGCGCAAGACCTACACCTTCCAGAACTCAGCGTCCTACCTCAGCGCTAATTGAGGAGCTGGCACCTGCTGGACGTCAGCGCACGACAACAGCTGCTACTGCGCAACAAAGACGACAGGAAAGCACGGTGGAAGAAGAGAAGGACAACGAGGAAGTGGAAGAGACCTTACGTCATTCAGGCTTGCTGTGAGAAAAGGTCACAAAATCTCCAAAATTAGTTTCATGATATAGCCTACTCGTGTTTTCACTGTACGAAGAAACAAACAATGCAACAGGAAATGTATGGCGATCAAGGCAAAAACAAGGCAAGGCACCCTTCCTCTTCATAAGCGACAGTAGTGTAAGTAAATCCTAATCCTAGCGAGAGACATCACGAGGCATTAGTATAGACAAGTAACAATTTGACACAAAATGAATCATCAATAAAGATATTGGCCCCATCCACAATACAATGGCTACCCAAATTTTGAACCGTAAGATTTCTAATACTGGCTTGGTCTTACGCTTCATGAGTCCAAAAAGTACTACAGAGTCACAACGCTTCGAATGCTAGAAAAATAGAAATCAAACAATACCGTTCTTGCTTTTTGAAAACAAAAGCCAAGACTTTTTGTAAAATCTAAAGAGTAGTAGTAAAAATTTATACAAGGCCTACCTTTTTCCAGAGTGCATAACGTTGAAGGCCTCGTTGATTTCTGCCAGGGGGAACTTGTGACTGACAAACTCGTCAATTTTCACTTTCCCACTCAAGTAGTCGTCAACCAGTTTTGGAACGCTATCCCTGCTTTTCCAACCTGCACATTAGCCAAAACAAAACGCTTACGTGTTCAGTATCACACCTCATCCTGCGCAGTATCCAAGTAGTAGTAGGAAGGATGTGTCCACGTCGTATATAATTACATTCAGGTACTGTATATGCAAATGTGCAAAATATGACCGTGTTGTATTGTAATGTATATGTAATGTATTGTGATGTATAATGTGCATGCATTGGTACAGTAAGTACTACACCTTAATATGTATTGTATGTAGCACATTGGTACAAGTGCCTACACAGATAAAAGTAAAACACCGGTACGTAAGTCAAGTACCTCCGAAGGCGGATCCTTTCCACACGCGTCCAGTGACCAATTGGAATGGTCGAGTGGATATTTCCTGACCAGCAGCCGCCACCCCAATGATCGTACTCACTCCCCAGCCCTTGTGACAGCTTTCCAGAGCCGCGCGCTGCAAAACATTACCATCCCCCATCAATCTTTGTCTTGTCTCTCAACCGTATGCGGGTACATGTAGCAGTAGGCTTTTCACTCTTGTCCGGCGGCATAGCTCAATCGGTAGAGCATTGGCCTTGTAAGCCGAAGGTGCGGGTTCGAGCCCCGCTGCCCCAATGGACAATCCCCCCAGGGGGTTGGGGCTTCCGTTCAGCTCGCGACACTGTAGATACGGCATACAAACTCACCATGGTGGCCACATTTCCGATGCACTCGAAGCTGTAGTCCAATCCGCCATCTGTCATCTCGATGAGCGCCTCCTGCACCGATTTTCCACCCAGCTCTTTCGGATTCACAAAGTCCGTCGCTCCGAATTGACGAGCTATTGTTGTATTTAAACATAACCACCAAAAATCAATAACTGTGCATCTGGAAGAATGGCTGACGTACCTATGCGTAATGAAACAAAAGGCTATCCTCTCACGGCGGGCAACTGTCTGCCGGGGGCAAGGGAGAGATTTTTTAGCTTTTACTATGTCAGCCATTCTTCCCTACCGACGTATGATACACATGTAAATTATACGTGGTAGTTTAGTGCACATGGGAAAGGCAAGTACAATGGCTCATTCATCATTTCGAAGCGGACTCGTCCTTACCCAAAGGAAACTTGTCGGGGTTCACATCTACGCCGATGATACGAGAGGCGCCGGCTTCTTTAGCCCCCATTATGACCGCAAGGCCAACTGCACCCAAACCCCACACGCCTACCGTACTTCCGCTTTCCACCTGGAAAGAAGCAAAATTGCTGACAATCCGTCGGTCCAAAATTATTCAACTCTTATGCGCCACATCTACTACTACTACATACTGCCACTCACTACTACTGCTACTACAGGGTGTTTCTTTTGGATATATCATGTCGTTTGGGGCTATAACTTGGGAACCACAAGAGTTAAGGCGCTGCAATTTTTCCTGCAAATACCCAAGAATATGCATAACCTTGTGTAAAAATTTCATCCCTAAACTCCATTCTGAACATAAGATATTGGTGCCTCAAGTTTCGACCATGAAAATCGCAAAGTTCTTGAATCAGAACTGGCAGTCAGAGTAAAACTTGTGCATTTTGATCATAGCGCTAGTCGACACCTAAAAACACCATGAGAATATTATTTTCCAGTTCTGGAAACGTTTTCAGTTTACTAAAACGTAGCTTGCACCAGAGAAATCCAAAAAAGAATAGTCGGGAACCCATATAGGGCGAACCACTGACTTGTGATTCAAGAACTTTGCGATTTTCGTGGTTGAAACTGAGGCACCAATATCTTATGTTCAGATTGGAATTTTGGGATGAAATTTTTACACAAGGTTATGCATATTCTTGGATATCTGCAGGAAAAATTTCAGCCTCTTAACTCTTGTGGTTCCCAAGCTATAGTCCCAAACGACATGATATATCCAAAGGAAACACCCTGTACATACATATAGTACTGTACATACTGCCATTTTTGCAATCAGTTTTGCATTAGAGTCATATACTAGGACAGGTACCTTGGCAGTATTTAGCACTGCACCATATCCAGTAGAAATTCCGCACCCCAAAAGGCAGACCTTGTCCAATGGTGCGGATGGATTCACCTAAAATGCAAGTAAACCTGGTAGGCTAAATATGGAAAGATTGACACCGGAAAGGCTTCCTTGGCCTTTGCCCAAAAAGTCATAGTTTCCTATTATCAAGAATGAATAAACTTGCATTCTTGCTACAACGCATGACAGACTACCTTTGCAACGGAGATATCCGACACAACCGTGTATTCCGAAAATGTGCTCGTGCCCATAAAGTGATGGAGCGGTTTTCCCTTGCAAGTAAACCGGCTGGTTCCTTCTGGCATGACGCCTTTTCCTTGCGTAACACTGAAACACACAAGAAATATCCTGTGCATCCAACATGTTAGGGTACTATGGGGTAAACCCGGCCATGGGAAAAGCGGCCACCTAAGTTTCAGGGTTGCAAAGGTGAACGGGTTTACCCCACAATACCTCATTATAACGGCAACAACACATGCGTAACTTCTCTATTTATTACGTACGTAACGTACCGAATCAAACTGCACAGATTTGTCTTCGTGCTTTTGCAGAATTTACAGTTGTAACACTGTGGAATATAGCATGGGATCACATGGTCACCTGTAAAGCAACAGCACTATTACTTGCCATGCCACTCGGAGGGCAAGAGGACCAACAACACGCTCTACCCTTCAAATCTGACGGTATGGGTACCGTCCCCAAGCCCATACGGAAGGTGGTTCCTTAAGTGCTTTACGCACATGCACATGACGCGCTCGCCTAGCGCATCCATGGCTGTCCATGTCTTTGCATGATGTGTCGAGCCATGAACACGCCGAGCGTACGCCCTACGCATCATGTCACCGATGTGAATGGGCCAAACAAACCGTGTATAGATAGGCTGAGCAAGGTTGGCAGTGTACGTAAGTCAATAATCAGCCCGGCGTGCGACCCTTTAGTAGTTCTTGCTCTTTTCTTGGTCACTTCTTTGTCAGAGCCATTCACAAACGATGTAATTACGAAGGGGAATGTGGCCTGCAGCAATCAGCTTGTCATCCACAGCTCCGCTTTCAAAAGAGGCCTTCACAGTGCATGCATACAGTACCTACTTAGTCGTACGTACTGTACTTAGTCTCCTGGTCTTATGAAATGAACCACTATTTGCGTGATCGGTGGAAAGATGGAATGACCAAGAACGTTGACAGAACTTTTTAGTAGCAGCGTAGTAGCGAGAACGGACAAGGCCGGACGGCGGGTCAACAAGATATTGATTTTCCTTCACTATGTACGTAACTGCCAACTCAGCTCAGCCGATCTGTACCCGGCTTCACGTTGATCACTCCCGGGCCCACGCTCTCGACAATCCCGGCGCCTTCGTGTCCCAACACCACGGGAAACAGGCCCTCAGGGTCGTGCCCATCCAAAGTGTACGCGTCAGTATGGCATACACCGGTGTGCAACACCTATGACACAAGCCACAAAACTCTTACATACAGGACGGAAGCAAATGGTGCCAAAATGGTGGTACGTACTGCTCAAGAAGAGCGAAGCCATTTTTTTCTGGTCAGATAGTACACTGAGACCTTGAAAACGGTCCCAAAAACTTCTTGGATAGTAGGCCTATACCAACAAAAGGTAAAGCTGTCGTCTATTATACCTTGATGCGAACTTCGTGACCTTTCGGAGGCGCAACTTCAATTTCTTCGATTACAAGCGGCTTTTTCGCTTCCCATGCCACAGCCGCTTTGCATGTAATCGGCTGAAAAATGTTTACACATGTAAGCAGGGTACTATGGGATAAACCCGGCCATGGGGTAAACTCGGCCATCTAGCCTCCTTTGAACTGGCTGTTTCAGCAAATGATGAACCAAATAACTCATAACTCAATTGAAAGAGGAGAGTTCAAGGAAACGATTTTACCTATTAAATTTGTCTCAATCAGTCCGTTTGTTGCTGAGATATGCAGCCCTGATACGTAGGTAACCGGATTTTCCCATGGCCGGGTTTACCCCATAGTACCCTACGCCTGCCTACATATGGAGGAAATAAAAGTATTACCTTCCCAGTGGTATCTGCGCTCATTTTGGACTTGTAGTAGAAATTAGCGAAAAGCTGAAATGAAACTAAACCAATGGTGCAATATCAAACAATAAATAAGAAAGTAAATACAGAGTTGCATGCACTGCAAACTCTTGTTTTACAAAACAACAATCACACAAAATTTAATCGCCAAGCGCAAACTTTTTATTTCAGTATAGTGCACATTCATTCACCAAACAATGATGGTTTACTAACATTAAGCGAAGACAGGTAGACAATAAATATGCGAATAATTATGATTATGAGTGCCTGTGCAACAGAATAACGTACGGTACAATACAGCATAATCTTACATTAGTGAACTAGTAAAAACCGGATGAATGTTACAATTCCACAAGTACCCAGAGTACAGTGTACTTACTGTACGTACAGGCTAACGTACAGATATGTCCTAACTTTCTACCATGTACAAAAGAGGAATTATTATATCAAAAGTAGCGACAGAAATAAAATTTTTTAGTGCACGTATGAAGCTATGAGCACTGCAATATCAGAATACAATAGGACTGATACCCAAGGATCTAAGCGCATACATACCCCAGCGTTACGTAATAATGTTTACGTAAAGTAGGCTACCTCACAGACCCAAAGGTGTCAAGTGTAAACATTCACAGTACACTACGCAAAGAAACAGGCATAATAACATCATGGTGAAAATAAATGTAATAAAATCGGGGACAAAGCACAACATTCATTACCCAAACTTCTTGAACTAAAGGCGCTTTTCACGCACACAAAAAAAAGTAAAATTTCGCAAAAATCTGACAAATTTTTCCACATCATAAAAAAGTCACGAATACCTTGGAGAAAGTAACACTCATTGATTCATCTACAGACGCGTACGTACAGGTTACCCACATTCATAATATGGAGTACAACACACAAATGGCTAAAATTGTCGGCCAGTCACGCGGCATATCCACAGATAGTAAACAAATATTGTACATACGAGTATTCACGCAGGCACGCGACATATTATATTTTAAGAGAGAGATATCAACTGTCCAAGAAACAAAAACCACAAAGCTAGAGAAATACACCAAGCAAAACCGACCGACCAGTAGTAATAAGGGCAAAAAATGGTTCTATTACACCAGATGTGCATCAGCAAGCAGTACTCAGTGCACAGAACTCCTCACAAGGAAGCAACCAAATATTAAATAAACAGTACAATAGTACAATCCAATACACTACGCATACCATTACACGACATGAGTAAAGATGCCTTCAAGGTTCAAGTTCAAGTCACAGACACTCAGTTGTATCACTGTGATGCAGTCTATTCTCGTCTTAACCAATCCCAGCCAAAGCATAATCATACCTTAAAACCTACACACCTATATTCACAATCCTCCAAGCAACCGAAAACAGTACTACAGAAGTAGAGCCTGCTGCTTGTACTGCACTTGTTTTCGTAGTACATGCGGTACACAGTTTGTCACAGAAGGTGGAAGGACACAAAGTCAGCTCAGAATTAACGCACGAACATCAAATAACCACGAAGCCAGCAAGAATAGGTAATATTTCACGCAGATAGGTAGCAGTACACGACACCGACACAAAAATGGTACGCAGCCACAGTAAACTCGCAGAGTAGTAGAAGTCAGTCAACCAAACAAACCAACACAACATTTCGCGTACAGTTGTAAAAGTACAACTCTGTTCTGAGAGAGAAAATACTGCCGGATATCTTCTCGCCGTATCCCATGAATACAATCTTTCCCTTTGTGCTCATACGCCTCCTACGGGGTAATTCGGGCTACTATTCATCCTTTTTTAAAATAAGTACAAGCACAAGTGATATCAAAAGGACTCTTGTCCTTCTTTCTCCTGTTATATGGCTGTACAGCCACCTTGATATTCCCCTCCTCTAGATTGTGGCCCAAATTACCCCGCGCTGCGCTACCCTACTGCAAAGCTTATCTCTCCCGGCTACTCCTCATAATACAGTATCCATTAGCGTGGCGTAGTCTCGTAGTGCAGTATCACAATGACTGTTGTCGCGGAGAGAAGCCAGGCGGCGGCGGCGTCAGCGAAGCCCACGGGTTGCCCACTCCCCCCTGTACGGGCGAGGGGTACCCGTGGTGGGGCATCCTGGGTCCCCCCAGCGGGGGCGGGGGTACCGAGTAGGGGTCGGCGGCCCCGGGGGGTGAATGCCGCAGAGGAGGCGGCCCCAGGGGTCCGTTCGTCGACACGTGCAGTGGAGGCGGAGGCGGGGGGTGGCTGAAGGGGTGATGGTGCTGATGGTGGGGTAGCGGAGCGTGGGGGTGATGATGCTGATGGGGGTGCGCCCCCGGGGGGTGATGCCCCGTCGGGGGGTGCGGCGGCCCCCCGGCTAGGGGCCCGCCACCCCCGGCGTTTCGCCCTGCGGGATTCAGCCAGGCTGAAAGCACAAAACAACAGCGTCATTGCCGGTCACACAAGGTACGTAGCATGATGACCAAAGAGCCTAGCCGTACAGGAACTGATGAACGGTATTTGAAAATCAAATAGCAGAGATGGGCTGAACACGACAGCTCTGAACTGCAGTACCAATATCGCAAAACGCACTTCATTCCATCTTTGAAACATTAGCAGGTTCATCTCTAGTTCACCCCCTCAAACATTGATTCACTCCCCCTTGTTCCCCCACCAACCAAGCAACCCCAAACAAACTATCTTGTTAACTTCTCTTACCCGTAGCGGGCGGCAAATTCTGCGCCCCGGTGGGATTCGAACTGGTGGCCGGTGGGAAGTTGGCGCTCGCGGCCGCCGCCGCCAAATTGTTCGCAAACTGCACGTTGACGTTGGGGAAGAGCGCCTTCAGTCCGTCCTGCCATTCCTTCAAGCTTAATCCTCCGCCTCCTCCCGGAATATCCATGCCGCCGCCTCCGGCGCTTCCCACGCTGTGCGGGGAGAGCGACCGGGTTGACCCCGGCCCACCCGTCGTCGTCTTCACTATTCCCTGACCGCCGGGTAGCGGATGCGTGGGCGAGGGTTCGCGTGCAGCCGCGGCGAAAAAAGCCGCCGCAGCCGCAGCGCCCCCTCCCGGAGACGAGAGTAATTTCGCCGTTTGCTGTTGCTGCTTTAGTCCGCTAGAGGGCGGGCCTGCCGCCGCTCCTCCTGTTGGCGCTCCTTGCGGAATTCGGTTGGGCGGAAAGTTGGCGCCGGGCAGCTGACGCAGACCGTTAAAACCCGCAGCCGCGCCGAACGGACCCGCCGCCGCCGCTGCACTTTGCTGTTGCTGCTGATGGAATAATTTCAGGGTGGCGGCGTCTGTAAAATGAAAGGCAGCCGGTACCGTGCGGTAAGGAGGGCTTCATAAAGTAGGTACGTCACGCAAAAATTCATCTGTCGGACCACCCCTCCCCCCAGGTCACGTTTTTTTGGCCACTACCCCCTAGTATGCTCATAGAGTGACACATCGTCACGCTAACGTCACATTCGCCCGAACCCCCTAGTTTTGCGTGACGTACTTTATGAAGCTCCCCTAAACTCGGTCATGAGGTAAACCTGCCACCTAGTACTGAATGAAAACCGTTCTTTCTATACATGGCGGGAGGTTACCTCACCAATATAGTCGACCGGATTTACCCCATGATACCCTATTGGCTATTTGATTGTTGCTCGCAACAAGTATCATATCAAGTAAAAATTGCACACCAGCCACTCCTAAAACTGTTCGCTACTTCGCTTTCTTTCAGTCGAGTTCCATAAACTCACGATGAATTCACCACGGTGTCCTTTTGCTTTGGGTTTTCATACGCCCAGTTATTTGGTTCTATTCACCACGGTGTCCCGTTGCTTCATCAACACATGTACGCTATACAGTGAATTCACCTTGAGTTAACTCACCACGCATATAAAATGTTCTGATTACCTGAAGGAAAGCCAGGCGGGGGACTCGTGAACTGTCCCCCAGTTCCCAGCGCCCCGGCCACATTCGTCGGCCTGTTCAGCTCCGCTCCCTGCTGCTGTGCTACTCTCTGAAACCCTGCAGCCGCTGCGCTAATCGGTGACAACTGTGACTGGTGCTGCTGCTGATTCAATCCTTGTGCTCCAGGCATCAAACCAGGAAAATAGCCAGCAGCGCCATTGTTCCAACCCTGTTGTACTGTCGTCGATTGTGGCACCGCCTGCTGTTGTAAACTCACCGCCGCATGAGAGAATTGCTGTTGTAATTGTTGCTGCTGCTGTTGTAAGAGCTGGGATGGGGATTGGCCGAATAAATTCTGCTGCTGCTGCTGCTGTTTTAGCTGTAATTGTTGTTGCTGTTGTTGTTGCTTTAGTTGTTCTTGCTGCTGCTGCTGCTGTTGTTTTTGGAGTTGACGTTGGGTTTGTTGCTGCTGCTTCGCTTGTTCTTCTGCCTGCTTCTCTTCCAACAGTAAATCTTGCAGAGCTTGAGAGGAGACGGAAATGGGATCAAAGCCTATACGAACACACAATACAATAGTGTTCATAGATGCGTAACATTTACACACACAACTATACATACATACGTACATGAATTGTACACATACATACCTGTACGTCGTACTTACGTACACGCATACTGGATACGTATCCTGTAAGCACTTGCTTACACAATGTTGCGCAGTGATAATGAATGGCAATACTATGACAAACTTACCTTCTCGACGAGTGGGCCACCACTCGACTCTCCATAGTATACTGTCAAGTTTGGTGTATTACCCGATCGGGCTATACAAACAAAGTGGACCAATTTGCTCGGGGTATTCTCGATATCGAGTTATACACCAAACTTTACAGTACTGTATATTTACACAAAGAAAACATCATCTATCTTATCTTATGTACATCTTACCCAGATCGTCATCCTGAAAATGCGACGCCATCGTCTCCGCGTTCACATTTCTCGTCAGCGAAGAACTGAAAGTATCCGACACCGCCGTCGCGACTGGCTGTTGTTGCAACGGCGACGGTGCACTGTTAACTGGAGCAGCATCCCTGTCGCCGCTATTCGTAACCCCAGCAGCAGTAGCAGTAGAACTGACCGGCGGGGCGCTCCTCAGACCGAAGGCCGCCATCCAGTCTATGGGCTGAGGGGGCAGAGTGAGGGAGGAGGACGACGGCGTGACTGCAGCCGTCACATTCGTGGATGACGTGGGCGTGGACGCGCTGCTCACCACACCGGGATGCGCCAAGATCACAGATGCGGACGGACAGTCGCCGCTCGCGCCCGCAGTGCAGCCTGCAAAAACAGCAGCCTCTACGCTCAGTGCGTACAGTACAGTATTGATCATATGCAATAAGAGCCAGTGCTTGGTCGCGACGCGACCCCTCTGAACTAACCTTGATTTTCAGTGCAACTTTTGATCGGTAGTCGACGCGAAGGTCGGCGCGGTCGTCTTTCTTGCTCATTTGTTTCTTTCCGCGCCGACCTTCGCGTCCACTACCGATCAAAAGTTGCACTGAAAATTCAGGTAAATTCAGAGGGGTCGCCTCGCGACCAAGCACGGCTCTTATTGCATATGGTGAATAGCCATAGCTGTCTGTGCACGTAGGAGGTACATACATGATGTCTCAGTGTAGCGTGCCGAAGGCAGCGCATGCATGGACCGGACCATCATCATGTACATCCATACCTGTTGCAGCCTGAGCCGATTCCACGATCCCGTTGACCAGACTCGTGTTCTGTGCAGTAGCAGTCTCTCTGTCCGTCGTCAGAAAGGGCAGGAGCGAAGGCGGCAACTGCTGCTGCTGCTCCTCCCTCGGACTCGCCTGCTGCTGCTGCTGTTGCTCTGTCGTCTCCGCCGCTTGCGTCGCTTTTCGAAGAGCAAACGCCAACGTCTCATCCTGCAGAAGAAACCAAACCAAGGCTTGGCCATTTGCCAATAACTTGTGATGCGACATCCTATAATCTGGACAGTAGGAGTTTGGCATGGCATTTAAGGCGTGTTGCGTTGTTTACAGAATCTCGTTTTGCGATCGCTATAACTTGGAACAAACTTCTATGTAGGTTTATAAGTGGTAAACTCACTTTTCCACTGCAAAAATTTGCCAAAAACTGAGTAACATCTATATGGCAGACTCAATAAACCAAAATCAAAATTTGTAATTTATTTTGGTTCACTTAGTTTACCACTTTGAAGTGCTACTTGTGCTACCAAAAATTTTTGTTTCCAAGAATATTTGGAAGTGGTAAACTTAGTTGACCAAAAGAAATTCTGTATTTTGATTTTGGCTTATTGAGTCTGCCATATGGATTTTACTCAGTTTTGGCCAATTTTTCAGTGGTAAAGTGAGTAAGAACTGTTGATCTGTGAGCACCTGAGAAAATCAGTGATGGGACCCTGTGCTAAATTACACAACGCGCCTTAAATGCCATGCCAAACTCCTATTGGCCAGACTATAGCATTGCTGAGATACCGAATAACCACGTTTGTTTTCCACCTCTTCATGCCCCGTTCACCATACATACGTCCGTACATCCGTACGTTCGACGTATTTAGGAGTACACGGCACCACAAACAACCATGTGCTTCTAGATATGTCGGACGTACGGACGTATGGCACCAAATTCTCCTCCTCCTCCGGTGGGCACAAATTTGTCGGTCTTCACTTACCCCAAACTCTGATTGATTGCATACTATACGCATGTAGGGTACTGTGGGGGTGTAAATCTGGTGTCGTCGCAGAAACTCGGCCACCTCCCGTAGTACTACTGAATGCCTATGATACCCTACAGTTTACACACTCTAGTACATGCCGTGCATGCACATACATAAATACCTGTGAGAACAGCGACTGATTGTTCGAGGCCTGTTGTTGCATGGCGGCGAGTAGGCGACCCGGCCAATCCACGCGTTCTCGTTCCTGCTCCGGCGAGGAAATCGAGGGCGGAGGGTTGAGATGCTGCTGCTGCTGCTGTGAAGAATGATGCTGGTGGTGATGGTGATGGAGTCGAGGAGGTTGGGGAATGGACTGCGACGACTCCGATTCCATCTCCGCCTCGTACCCGCTTTCCAGATTGGACGACGACGACTGACCTCCCCCTCCTCCTCTGTCAGTGCTGAATGACATACGTACACCACATATCGATATGCATTCAGAAGGAAG
The DNA here is from genome assembly GCA_030247985.1 of Epsilonema sp. ZAB3_2. Lineage (NCBI taxonomy): Eukaryota > Metazoa > Nematoda > Chromadorea > Desmodorida > Epsilonematidae > Epsilonema > Epsilonema sp. ZAB3_2. Next base: position 43,582 of record JASAMW010000537.1, read on the forward strand.
TTAGTATTCACCATATCATAATATGCAATAAGAGCCAGTGCTTGGTCGGGAGGCGACCCCTCTGAATTAACCTTGATTTTCAGTGCAATTTTTGATCGGTAGTCGACGCGAAGGTCGGCGCGGTCGTCTTTCTTGCTCGTTTGTTTCTTTCCGCGCCGACCTTCGCGTCGACTACCGATCAAAAGTTGCACTTAAAATTAACCAGCTCCGATATGCCCTGGCCCGCTCAGCCCGCGGGCCGCCTGAAACGTCAATCGAATGAATAATTTTTTTCCTGTTTCTGCCGGCGCTTCCTTTCAATTCCGGGCGGTCCGAGGGCGGTCCGAGGGCGGCCCGCGGGCTGAGCGGGCCAGGGCATATCGGAGCTGGTTAAGGTTAATTCAGAGGGGTCGCCTCGCGACCAAGTACGGCTCTTATTGCATATGGTGAATAGCCGCATACGGATTCTGCCTGTTTCAGTCAGTCAGAGTTTGCTACGAGACTTTGCGAAACGACTATAATCTTTCTCCAGGCAGGCAGAGACTTACTGTTCTCTGTGCTGATGATGATGGTGATGCCTGTTCCTGTGCCTCGGCGCCGTATTGTGCTGTCTTCTGTTGCCCGCGACGCTCGTTTGCTGCGCAGTTTCCTGTCTCTGTCCAGGCGCGCTCGCTGGTTCCTGATTCTCGTCTCCTCCTCCTCCCCCCGTCTCCACCTGCTGCTGCTGTTGCATGTGCTGGTCCAAGAACCCGGTATCTTTTGGCGAGGAAGAGGAATCGGCTCGCCTGTACAGCAACGAATAACTTTGTAAAGGTATGGGTAAGCTTGCAAAGTTTAGGTTTCACCAAAAAAAACAGGTTTCACAAAGTTGTGTAATCTACGAATATCCGCGGATTCGCGCAAACTAATCAACGCAACGCGGCCACAAGAACCACGCACTGTACCCCTGCACTACGCAAGGAAGGATGTGAAGTTCTGGGTTCGGGTAAACCTGTGAATTTGATGGTGCATCAGTTCCAGAAGTCGCTTCTCGTACTCCGTATGCCGACCGACGTGCATGTCGTCTTTGGTGAAGCTGGCGTCTTCCTCCGCTATGTCGTGCAGATACATACAATCCTGCAATCACACGTACGTACAGTACACACTCAACTTTTGAGAGATGGACGAGATAGACGACTGCGGTTTCGATACGAACACCGCGACCTTGCGTCATTGTTGGCAACAAATTGTTGTCCATTTATATATGGGTGTTGTCGGTTTGTTGACGAATGGACAACAAACCGACAACACCCATGTAAACGGACAATAAACCGATAACAAACGAACAACACAAACCGACAACAATAGCTGAACGACTTGTTGCCAACAATGACGCCTTGGTGCGGTATGTGTTAAATGCGATTACTCCTCCGCCTTTAGGCAAACAAAACAAACATACCGGTTTGTGACAAGTCTGATTTCGCAGATAGCTGGAGCAGTATTTGGTGGTACCAAGACTGGCCTTAACAGTGCGTCCGTCCACCGTCTGATTGTTCACGCTCTGTATAGCCCTTAAGGCGTCCTCCGCGCGCACGTAAGTCACGTAAGCTGTGCAGTTGTTGGAGCTTTGGGGAAAGTTCGTCGCCGCGCCCACTACCACCTTGTGTATGCGGCCGTATTTCCCGAAATACTCGGGTTTCTTCAGCGTTTCAGCGTCCGCAATACGAGGAGACAACCCCACCACGTAGACCAGATTCTTCTGCAGAACTCTGCAAGGAAATAAAAGAAGACACAGCTTCTATATATGGATAGACACAAGTATATATATGGTCAGCCAGTTTGCTGGAGACAAGGGCTGCCCGTTTTAACACATACCCCGAGGAGCCGTCATTGTTGTCAACAACGCGTTCATTTTGTCAGTTTTGTTGTCCGTTTTTGTATGGTTGTTGTCGGTTCGGACAACAACGGTACAAGAACGGTCAACAAACGGACAACAAGTTGTTGTCGGTTTGTTGTCCGTTTCGACAACACCATACAAAAACGGACAACAATATTGTTTCGTGTTGCCAACAATGACGCCTCCACGGGGTATGTGTTAAAGTGTTAAGCAAAATCCATGGCTCCACATTCAAGAAAGGGTATGGAGCAAAACGAGCAGGTGTGGTCCCTTCTCTCCACCAAACGAACGCAGTAAGAATTCATTACCACCGAGACTACGACACTTACCAGACGAATAATAAGGATAGTATGCGCTTATCCAATCACAGTGACTATTGATTGGCGCGCTCTTGTGAATTTTTGGCTATGAAGGCTAAGAAACACACAAAGCGAGACTAATAATGAGCTGTACCTGAGATTTGCCAGGTGTTTTCTGCTCTCTGAAACTTTCTGCTTTTCCTTCTGCTGTTTCTGCTTCTTTTCACTTTTTATCCGTTGTAACCTACATCAAACATCACACACAGTTTCATAAACAACCCACATTCAAACAAGAATATTTGTTGACTCCAAAAGAATACTCAATGCAAATAGAAAAACGGAGCGTACTCTTCGGTTGAGAGTGGCTTGAAATTCACTGGGTCCTCTGGGTAAGCCTGTCTACACGCTGGACACAGTCCGTTCTCGTCTGTTCGTATGCGATGCCAACAAAATCGACATATCTGCACAAAACATGCACTCTTATTGGCCAGATAGTTACGGTATATGCATGGAAGCATAATAAACAACTGTGACAGAACTAGAAAGAACAAATTTTGGACAGATGATTATCGGTCGTCCACTAAACGGCGCGTTCACCAGACGTCCGTAAATCTGTACGTTCGTCAATCCGTAACGGACGTATCTAGGAGTACACGATTGTTTGCGGTGTGCCACGTACTCCAAGATACGCTTTACGGATTGACGGACGTACGGACGTCTGGTGAACGCGGCATAGACAATACAGAGAATTTCCTTGTTGTTGATGGCTTTAGTTTTTTGTACAAAACATCACACAGTTGTATGGAATCTGCGAAGTCTTTTTCGAATTCAATTTATCCGCATTCTCTCACTGGATAGACTACAGCGTTGCGATACACATTCTCACCTGGTATTCACATTTGCAGGGATAAAATGTCAGATCATCCAGTTCCAATGGCTCCATACATAGTGGACACTACAACAAAAAACAAGAGATAGGCTTCAAATGCGTGAAAACAGCAAGAATAAATAATTACGAAAGAACATGCAAAAACACACACCTCTTTATCGCTCTGATCATCTCCACTCGAAGCCATGTTGGCTATAACTCCTCCATATGTGCACCCAACAACCTCCCTTCTTCTTCTTTTCGCTCTGAAACAGGTGAAAAATTCTTGATAATTCTTGAACGACGACAAAATTCTCGAAATACTCTGCTAAAAATTTTAGGCCCTTCTTATTCCTCTCTTTCACTTCTCTTCAACGATTTCGCTTCTTTCTCCTCCAATTTTTTCTTTCGTCGCTTTTTCGTAAATTCTGGAATTCTACCGTAACCCGCTACCGTAGTTTATCCACTCTAAAAACGACTCAAGATATACTTTCAACACGAAAACACGAGTAAAAATTTAGGACACACTCGCGTCACGCGAGTACTGCAATAACTGCAGCGGTAAATGTGCACAAGAAATCAGACAAAGGGTGGTGGCAACAAAATAGAATATTCTTTATCTTCATAAAACGGCAACAATACAACTGCATAACAATATGTTGAAGAGCCCGTACAATTCTTCTCCTAGATGACAACACTCTCGAGCTAACTTTGCCGTGAGTCGATCACTGCTTTGAAAAATGTCTGAAATAGTATAACATCATACAAGCCGTGCCTGCGCCAAAGTTGCGCACGGTATAAAAACGTTTATGGTGGCACATAAGAGCGCTAGTACATAAGGTGCTCACTGGTGCGGAACTGTTCCGCACCCACCTTATGTACTGGAGCTCCGTTTTTCAGTGCTCACCTCACCAGTGCTCATAAAGTAGTTGCTGTGAGGGCCATATTCAGTATGATTAACCCGCGCTACCATACATACATTATGAACACACCTTTAGAAATCTCTGAAATCCTTTGGTATCCGCTGTTCTCAGCGCAAGGCAAAATTGCTCGATGGCAGACCGATCACTGAACCCCACCGATTCGAAACACCGGGCAATCTCTGGCAAAGCAGCTTCGCCCTAAAAAAATTCCATAAAAACCCATAGCTCAAAAAATTGCAAAAAACGGCTCCCAGTATACTCCAAACAAGAATTCATAAAACTGGACACGAGCATAGTGAGTCTGTTGACCGATGACCCGCCCAGAGTTGACATCGGCATCTTTATGAATTCTTGGTCCAATCAATGTACATACAAGTATGTGTATTATGCATTCCATTCGTACCGCAATTTGGAAGACTGTCTTCAGATAAGCTCCTATTTCTGATAGCACCAAGCTTGTTTGGCCGTCGTTGATGTCGAAGCCTGGAGTCAGAGGAGCTTGAAAGCACAATGGCAGGCCTCTGGAAAGCGCGTAATCCCTAAACCACGCAGGAGTCTCGCCACCACCCGTCGTTGGATCCAATCCCCTATGCCACATGGAAAAGCACTGCTTTTGCACCTAGAAAATGCAGAGCGACTTTCACGAATTTTGTATCAGAACCCGTAGAAGAGACAGCGCAGGTGAAATATCCGTCAAATGGCACAACAGAAACGAAAAAAAGGATCTATCCTCTTTTCAAAAGTGACCACCAAATTTTGTGGGTACTATGGGGTGAAGCCGGCCATGGGTTAACCCGGCCAGCTCTTGTGAATTTGCTCTTTCAGCGAAAGATCTAACCAACAGCTCATTTGAAAGAGGAGAGTTCAAGGAATCGATTGATATACTCTTTGTCTAACTAGGTGACCGGATTTACCCCCTTGGTACCCTAATTCACATGCACACCCATTGAACAACATCTATTCCCACTTACAATTGGATCTTTCGAATCCAGGCACCCCCTGCTGACTGAATCGAGCAGTTTCTCCAGTCCTCCTTGTCCGCACTTGGGCCACAGCTGCAGACAATGGTTGAGCAGGGTGTTACTGAGCAGCTGGTAGTATCCACGTCTCAGGTAGGCCAAATCTCGGCATACAGTCTCGTCCCTCAGGTCGTAGTCGCCCTCCAAAGACGCCCACACCACATCCATCAGCAGACTGAAGTGATTCTCCATGTGCGAAATAGCTTTCGCCTGTACAACAGAAACACACTATCAAAAATAGGTACTACTGTATGTAGGTATGTATAATGTGGATCGGTAGGTAGTGCAAACAAAACGTGTAATCACTGGCTGATATATCGCACCAAATCATCGGGTTTTGTAGTCATCTTTCTCCTAGCCCCATTGTATATACATTTGATTTACAGTGTTATTCAGAATTTTCCTCCGCCTCTCCCTCAAACCCCGCGAAAATAAAAGCATTGAAAATAAGCCATGGACGCATGACAGCGTTGGTGCTAAAGTACGCGCAAATCAATATTAACTGCAATACTTTATAGGGAAGGAAAAGGCGGAAGAACGGCACAGGTGCTGCGAATAAACTTTGGAGACGAAAAGCATCGGATGATTCTTTGCATGGCCTACGTGTTTGTTGGATGATTCCTTGCATGGCCTACGTTTTTGTAGATTTTTTCTCGACATGATGTTGGGATATTGTCTCCTTTTTCTTTTTTTCCATCTTTTTCTTCATCTCTGAAGTTGCTAGCACCTACGTTGCTCTCCCGCCTTTTTTCTTCCCTGAAGTACTGCAGTGATTGTTTTCCACGTACTTTAACAACAACGCTGTTTGTTATGGCTTCTTTTCAAGGTTTCTTCATCCTGATCAGTCCAACAAATAGTAAGCATCATGCAACACTTTATCAATCCAATGAAACATTAGCACATTTGCCTATTCCTACAATACTACTTGTCTAGCCACTAAGAGTTCTCTTGATGGAACTCAAGTCGTGTTGCGTAAAATAGAATCACAAACGCGGATTTCTGTCCGTGCTTTGTGCATTCCTATTTTGAAGAAGTATGCCTACATGCAAACTACGCAGGACGACTTGAATGAACTCTCTCTGTTTAGTTGTATGTACAGGGCACATCACTCAAGCCAAATCTTTTTCTTTGTTGTTCTGAACAGATGGCGAGAGCCAGACAACGGAATACCGGGTAACCAACCATGCAAAACTTTATAAATCCTTTGAAACATTAGCCCATTTACCTATTTCTAAAAGACTTATTCCTATCGCAATCACCCGCAAAAATAACTTTGTCTTATCCCTACTTTTCGCACAGATATACCAGACAAACCCATGACAAACAAGCAGCTCACCTTGTGTTTAGAGAGTATTTGCTGAATGAGCACCAGGAAATCCAGGAGCGATTTCATATCTTGCAGAATGCTGAGAAATTTCTCTATGATCACCGGTAGATGAGGCAGTAATTCCGCCTCCAAGCATATCACCATGCGGTGCAGATATTGACGTAGACCGGAGAGCAGCTGTGCGTTCTCTGCGCTCATCACAGCGTTGAGAAAGGTCTAAATAATACATGCCCTCGTACATTTGACATACAACGATTTGGACACTGCTCAAAATGCCAATTTGCTAGTCGTGTGTGCCACTGGAGTGAATACTGGCCAATGGTAGGGTGGTAGCATCAAATCTATGCACACTATCAGAAGCCTAATGTTATCCATTTCTGACACTATGCACACACTGCCCCCTGGCATCGTTACCTCTAGCGCGGGGGGTGACGGTGTGGCAGCCTCTCTACGTGGGCCAGGGGGAGGCAACGGGCGCTTGCCCTCTTGCCTACTGGCTATCTGCGTCCATTCATGCAATTGCTGGGTGGGCGCAGATCCTTTTTTTTTTGCGAGACCGCACCCCACAGGGTCGGCTGTAGGTGAAACTCTCACAGTCTCCTCCGCACCTTTAAGAAACGTTTTCTGTAGCGGTTGCATAGTACGTGGAAGGGGGGTACTTTTTGTAAATCGAGATAATATGCCTATCGGATTCCCCATCAAAAACTGCATATGTTGATGAAGTTTTAGGAAAAAATTTGTTCAGGCATCATCGAGATATTCAAGGGTAAAGGTGGGCAGGTCCCATTTTTGCCGTTTTTCAACGTTTTTAGCCATATTTCAGCAACCGAAGGGCTTAGAGGGCTACAATTTGGTACACACATACATCCCATAGGGACCCAAGTCTGGACCAATTTTGAGCCCAATCGGCCACCTGTGTGGCGAGATATAGCGTCACAAAGTGCATTTCTGTATATTTTGCACCTGTTGCAAATAGTTATTTTGAATACCACGGCGTGAATACATGCCCTGCACGGGCTAAAATTTTGACAGCAAGTAGAGAAGGGTTAGGCCTAAAAACTTTAGTACTACCGCAAAAAATCTCTATAATTGGAATTGGGACTACAGTCCTCTCGAATAGTGAAAAATGCAGCAAAAATTTTCCCGCCTTTTTTATTTTTCAAGATAAATGAGCAATGCCACTGAAACATTTTCCTCGAAAGTAGCCTATCTTATGTAGAATTTGATGTAGATTTCAAAAATAAAATTCTTTCTCCCAAAAAATTTAACCCCTAGCATATAATTTTGCAAAAGTAGTATATTTTTGTGAATTTTGGGTAAGGGTTAAATTTTTGGGAAAAGCAATTTTATTTTTGAAATCTACATAAAATTCTACATAAGATAGGCTACTTACGAGGAAAATGTTTCAGTGGTATTGCTCATTTATCTTGAAAAATAAAAAAGGCGGGAAAATTTTTGCTGCATTTTTCACTATTCGAGAGGACTGTAGTCCCAATTCCAATTATAGAGATTTTTTGCGGTAGTACTAAAGTTTTTAGGCCTAACCCTTCTCTACTTGCTGTCAAAATTTTAGCCCGTGCAGGGCATGTATTCACGCCGTGGTATTCAAAAAACTAAATTTGCAACAGGTGCAAAATATACAGAAATGCACTTTGTGACGCTATATCTCGCCACACAGGTGGCCGATTGGGCTCAAAATTGGTCCAGGCTTGGGTCCCTATGGGATGTATGTGTGTACCAAATTGTAGCCCTCTAAGCCCTTCGGTTGCTGAAATATGGCTAAAAACGTTGAAAAACGACAAAAATGCGACCTGCCCACCTTTACCCATGAATATCTCGATGATGCCTGAACAAATTTTTTCCTAAAACTTCATCAACATATGCAGTTTTTGATGGGGAATCCGATAGGCATATTATCTCGATTCACAAAAAGTACCCCCCTTCCGCCTATACTACAGGCTACTCTCAATCCTTACAGAAAACGTCTCTTAACAACGCCCGTTATGGTGGGCCAGTCCAGTGCCGCAAGGCACGACCAACAATGTCCCGAACCAGGGAAGGGCCTGGCACGAAGCCGAACAGCCATCAGCGACCACTGGCCGGGGTGTGCTGACCCGAAGGAAAGCACTGGTGCTATAGATACCAGCGAGCGGGCGCACCATACTGCCGCTGGGGTTGCCAGTCGCTTTAATCCCACCTGGCGAGAGTGGAAACTCATGACGCAGAGGACGGCAGATCGGACGTAGCCCGTCTTACCGCCTGCGCCACGAGCGCGACCTGGGCGCAGATCCTGGTGCAGGGGTTCAGGCGCCCGACGGGGACTGCCATCCTACGCGCTATGTACATGGGTTTCGCAACCCATAAGGCCGCTAGTTCCGGGCGTGGCGGTAATAAAATACCCGGAAGGCGGGGAAGGCTGGGGAGAAGGGGCATATGGGAGGCGGGCAGACCTAGGTCTCATGCTGCCTCTTCAAACCAGAGTGGGTGAGTCTACGGGAGGGGAAAGGAGGCGGGCAGGCTACTGCGCCTGGACCCTCCGATAACCCCGACGGGTGTCAAACTAAGGGTCTGATGATGGATGATATGCAACGGGTGTACATACGCCACGCCGGGAAACTGCGGGTGTACAAATTCCAAGGGTGCAACGGGTGTACATACATATGTTGGGAAACTGCGGGTGTCAGATTCCAAGGGAATTCGGCAATGATTCTGACAGAAGAATCTGGTGCTGAGTCGCTGCTACGGGAGCGACGTCCCACAAACTGGATGCACATACTGTGTACACTTATGCACCTCGTACTACGGTACGTGTACGTACTTCATACCGCCATTAGTTGAAGAAAGAGATTAGAGCAGAGACATGACTGCATGGATTGCTGATTGGAAAATGCCTTGGTAGTTCGACTGAAAAAACATCAAGAATTCGATAGATAAAATCCAATCACCAAGAAAGAAGAAGAATATGTTACATACATAATCTCCCGCAGCCAAAAATTTCCCTTTACCTAGCATATGCCATGATGTGGTTCAAAAATGCGGTGAGCAGCTGCTTCTCTTCAGGTTCTTCCGCCGCTGCCAACGCCTTTAACCCTTCCGAAAATTTGGTCACCAAACTGCCCAACAACTGTTCCATGTAGTCACGTTTTTGCTGGAAAAAATCCTCAGTTCACACGGTGTTGCTCACTTCTCAATATACGCAATTTTGTTTGTTACGGTATCAAGCAATTATGGATAATCGCTAGCTAATTTTTCAGTGCGGCTTTTGATCGGTAACCCCGTCAGCACCTGCCGACACCACACCGTTCAAAAAAACGCACTGACAAAAACAAAGGGGTAGTTCACTACTACTTACTACTTGTTTCATCCTGTTCTTCAGTGTGTTGAAGAGCGCTTCTCTGGAAATGCACCTTAGGTACCTTTTTATGGTCCAGCAGCCATTTTCCAAACATATTGGGACTTCCGCATTACATTGCTGACCAGTTTGCCATTTAACCCCTCCTGTATGCTGAGATACGGCTGCTGGTAGGCCCAATTTTCCCCCCACTTGCCCGCCACTTTTTTCAAAAATTCTTAACATCATTCTACTCCATTTTCTTCGCAGATTTCGGTTTGGGGCATGCCCCTTCGATATTTTGATGAAAACACCATAAAAATTGACGAAAATGATCAAATTAGCCAAAATTACCGCGTTTTGGACTATATCACGCCATATTCATCAAAATATCGAAGGGGCATGCCCCAAACCGAAATCTGCGAAGAAAATGGAGTAGAATGATGGTAGAACTTTTGAAAGAAGTGGCGGGCAAGTGGGGGGAAAATTGGGCCTACCAGCAGCCGTATCTCAGCATACAGGAGGGGTTAATTGCAAACTGGTCAGCAATGTAATGCGGAAGGCTCAATATGTTTGGAAAATGGCTGCTGGACCATAAAAAGGTACCTAAGGTGCATTTCCAGAGAAGCGCTCTTCAACACACTGAAGAACAGGATGAAACAAGTAGTAGTCTAGTAGGGTACTATGGGGTAAACCCAGCCACCTACGCTCCTTTGAACTTGCTGTTTCAGCAAATGACGAACCAAATAACTCATTTGAAAGAGGAAAGTTCAAGGAATTGATCGATATAATATGTCTCAATCGGTCCATTGGTTGCTGAGATACTATGCAGCCCTGAAACTTACTGGTAGGTGGCCGGATTACCCATGGCCGGGTTTACCCCATATAGTACCCTAACCTAGATATACGCAGACTGAGGCTACCTCTGCAGTGAAGTTTCCAACAACGATGAGCGTGCCAGTAGCTTCGAAGAGAAACATTTGATCTTCAGCCGACAGTAAACGAGGTGACTGAGCAGGACTGACAGCCAGCAAATCACCGATCAGAGATAGAATTCTCGGCACGTACGCGTGCAAAGTTCCCCTATAATACAACATACAACGTAACGTCGCCACACGATGAAGAGTAGGCTATACGTCCAACAGGCAATCTCAGAGTTGCGGCTCAAGGCTCAGTAGTGGGCTACACACGTGGTGAGTAAACTCACGGGGAATTCCCCATAAATACGTGATGAAGCATAGGGAGGCCGGTGAACTCACCGTGAGTTTCAAACTCACCACGTGTGAACACGTGAGTAAAATTTTACGCGTGGGAGCAAGTGAGGATGCTCTACTCGAAAAATAAAACTCGAAGTTCGAATTCACCGTGAGTTTACTCACCACGTGTGTAGCCCACTAGTGACATTGGAGAAAAATGCGGCGAGCGTACGCCCAGCGTGACGATGGCTGTCCTTGACTTTGTGTAAGCCACGGACACGCCGAGCGTACGCTCAGTAGCAGGTCACCAATGTGAATGAGCCTTTACTTGTGCGTTTTCACAAATCTCGAGAACAGGAAGGCCACTCGACTGCGCACTTTTGCCGACGGATGATGCAAGCCTCGCTTGTCCAAATAAGATTCCTATGTACAAACGAAACAATAACGGTGACGGTGACGGTAAAACGGTGACTTGCCATGTATAGGGTACCATGGGGTAAACTCGGTCCATAAGGTAAACCCGGCCACCTATGCTTCTTTGACCAGCTGTTTCAGCAAATGATGAACCAAACGTACTGTAGCTCATTTGAAATAGATAGTTCTGAAGTTAGTTAAATAGATAGTTTTGATAGTTAGTTTTGATAGATAGATAGTTTTAATAGATAGTTAAATAGATAGTTTTGAAATAGTTCAAGGAATCGATTGATATAACATTACTTTCCATCGGTCCATTGGTTGCCGAGATATGCAACCTTGAAACATAGGTGGCCGGATTTTCCAATAGCCAGGTTTACCCCATAGTACCCTACACAGCAGTATTTCAACGCGATTGATGATAGTCCAGTAGTTCACTGTCTACGTACGTACGTACAGTAGTAGAAGCCCATAGGCTACCATACCACAACATCCACCATCAGGCTCGGCTCCAGTGCGAAAAGTTTATCGTAGCGACAGACTGTCTCGAAGTACTGCAAGGACACAGCGGGATGCATCTGCGCACTGACACCACTGGACACCAGCTGGAAACGCAAATCAAAAGACGTAGCCCACCCACCGATATTTACGAATTGCGGTAACGCGATTTGGTTGGTCGATAGCGACCCCGCGGTATTCAGTGACAGTTTGGATGGGTGTCTGCGGGGTCGTCGACGTCATTTGTTGACAATTCTTCTTGTCACTCGCTCCTTTTCTGCTCTCAGATGACTGAACAAGGTCGCCGACCCCGCAGGCATTGATCCCAACTTTCACTATGTAAATACCGCGAGGTCACTATCGAACGACCAACCCAATCGCGTTACCGCATATCGTCCATAATTGCTCGGTTAGTGAAAATGACAATGATATTCTCACCAATCTTAGCATGTTCTTCAGCTTTTGAGATTTCAACGAACCCTAAAAACATATCGGTACTTGTACAACAAATATTCAAAACGCTCATCACGGCAACTAGAAAGAAAGTACGTACGAGCTACAATGTACGTACGTATGTGATTTGCACGTACATACCGGCAACGCTTCTCCAAGCACGTAAACCAATGTGACGGCCAACTCCACATCTGCGTACTGGGCCTGTTGCCAATTATTCAGAACACTGGAGACCAACTGTTCCACTGTTGTGAGCACCAGGTCGCTATCCTGCATCAAATCAATAATCATCCATGTTGTCACCGCACGCACATACTACAGGGTACTGTGGGGTAAAGCCGGCATGGCGCGCTAAACCTGGCCACCCAGTTGGAAAGAGTGGATTTCAGAATTATTTCAGGTGGACGGCTTTTTCCCATACAACAGTACTACCGTATGTAGAATCAGTTCAGCTTACTTACCAGCATTGCTAAGTTCACAAAGATAACTTTGATATCCTTTCGGTTCTCTTGAAATTCAGCTTCCAACTCATCCTGCATAAAAGTCCCACATCATATATTGTACGACATACCATAAAATCACACAGCATAACCTGAAACAGCCAGTTTATTGCCAAACTTCGTCCAAACGATAGCATCGAATAGGGGACCCCTTGCCTTTAAAGGGGGGATCTGGCGGGAAAGTTTGTATGGGGAGGCAAATTTACTCCTGGGGCAACCAAGGCGAGTTGGAAACGGTAAAGTAATCGTTCGAAAGAGCATCACCTGAACTTTTCAACAATCTACAACTGTGGGAACCCTGAAATAACGTCACACAGCCACAGCACGCAGCTCTTGTAGTATTAGATTAGGGTACCTCCTTGTCATGGTTATAGTCCTCAGGATACCGGTATTTGTGCAAAACTGCCATGAGAAACTCCTAAAACACAGGTGGTCAATCAAATCAGCAAAATATAAATATTCTCACCTCACAGCAAATAAATACTTCACTACGATGCACCATTTTAGGCGTAGAAGCAGCAGTCCATCAATCATTATTTATGCATTCTTGCTGTGACCTTACCCGGAAAAACTCCCGCTGCTCCGCTTCCTGCAGGCCCACCTGCTTCATCAAGAGTACATACTCGTGAGCAAATTCTACCACAGCGCCAGACACTTCCGGCTCGGAATGAGACAAACAGGCGAGCAGTAAGCGCGATTTCCGTTGAATAAAGGGCAGGGCAGTCGTATTCGCTTCATGTTGGCCGTTCTTTGCTAACCTAAAAGCAAATATTCTGTAAATAAATGAAAGAAAACAGCGACCGGTAGAAAGAATAGTACGGCCTATTTAACCAGCTCCTCAATGCTCTGACCCGCAGGGCCCGCGGGTCACCCTCGGGTCACCCGTGGGTCACCCGCAGGTCACCCGGGGTCACCCGGGGGTAACCCGGGGGCCGCGGGCCCTGCGGGTCAGAGCCTTACGGAGCTGATCAACCCCCTCTATAATCTCATATGGCCGCGCCTGGCCGCATACACCCCTTGCGGCCACCCTGCGGCTGCAAGCGGATGTTGCGGCCAGGCGGTCATCTCAGATTACGGAGAGATCTAAGTGGCAACTCCTCTTTGTTACTTGCTCCAGCAATCGATCGCTACGGTTCCCATACAATTGACAATTTCTGCAACTTTCGCAAGGATTTCTGCATTCGCCTCCTGCAATAGGAAAAGCAGCAACTTGTACGTTCCGCAGCTGGGACAAAGGCCAAAAGCAACTCTAGTTGGACTTACTATTCGCTACTTGCGCTAAGTATTTGTTGTCAGTTAGCGACCACCCGTAATTCTTAGCGCAAGTACCGAGTAGCACACAGCATGAGCATATGCACAGTAACGTTATTGCTTACAGTCGTCTCTTACCCAGACGTCGGCCTGGGGTCAGTTGGGGGTATGTACAGCACACTCCCACCCAACCCCTCACATAACTTCACCCCCATATATTGAAAAAAACTAAATACCCCAAAGCTCACTCACAGCCTTACTATGGAGATCCCCAAAATTACATACCCCCACCCCAAGTACCGTGCCGATGTCTGCTTACCCACCTCTGTCACGCGACAGTAAGCCGGATTGCGCCAGCACTGCGTCCATGGCGGAAAGGAGCTGCAGCTGGGCGCTGGCTCTCATTCCTTTGCTGAGAACGCCTGCACGATGCAGTCGGCTGCAGCTTCTGTCGTTTCCGTCCTGCCCAGACAGCCGACGAGCAGCGGAACGAAGCGCTCATTGGCCACCAGCTGAATATCGATCCAACTGATGTAGCAGCCGATCACGTTCAGACAGAGATTCGCCAGCTTCGTCGACCAATCAGCTTCCGCGCCGCTGTCGCCGGTGCTTTCGTCAGTCGACGAAGAGTGGACGGAGGATGGTCAGCCAACTGTCCACCAGGAGGGGAACGGCGCAGGCGCGCATCTCGTCTTTGATGCGCGTGTTACGATCGCATTCCTGGAAATACATGGACAATGAGGAGGCCGCGTGAAACATTATGTTCACGAGTTTACCCATAGTCATTGCAGCTGGCACGGTAAGTGCGCCGAGCTGGGGCAGTGACGACCACCTACTCGGAAGATTTCGTTTTGCTGGACCACAGTACATTTGTAGACCTCTGAGGAATACTGGAGCTACATGTACAAAGTGTGGCGCGTGCGTGACAGAGACAGTCGCTAAAAACGGGGTGGACCTCTCCTTCTCGCAACTCTACGACACGTGCCGTACATTCTACTGTGCGTGGACCGCTGTGTAGCTCCAGCATTACGTAGAAGGTCAACAACGACGAGGTCCAGCAAAACGAAATGGTCTGGATCGATGACGGTTTCGTTCTTACTACACGATTCCAGCTGCGTTTTTTGGTGTATCCCGTGGTATCCAAAAACAAAAGCCTCGTCGTGGTACCACAAACGCACGAACGAAACGAAATCCCCAGAACACACACTGTACTATACGACCAACTGTATTTGCATATTATAGATTGGCAGGAGTTATTGCCTTCAGTTACACATATGTTTATAAACTTGACCCCAGAGCTCTCACTTCCTTCGTTCGCTGAATTTCCCTATCCGCCACCTCTGTATCAATGGCCAATAGCGTGCGCAGATAGAATTCTACGCTATCCATCCTGTAGGGTGCCGCGTCCCCGCTGGCTGCTGTACTATCCAGTGTGCTCAATTGAGCGCCGAATAAATCTGGAAACCAGCCGGGCCACTTGCTCGGAAAATCCGTCACGAACACCAGGGCGAACACTTGAGCAACTTTGTTCTTGATGTAGCTGGGTATGGCTGGCGAAGGAGATGCATGCAGTTGGTTGAGCCAACTGGCCATAAAGCTTCGAATCAGTTCTTGGTCCGCATGCTAAGGTGCTGGAGGACGGATATTTATCCTTCAGGTAGAACGTTATCACTTGTAGCGACAGGAACTGCCGCTGCGGATCGCTATAAAAAACAGGTAGCATTATACACATTTTTTGATAAAGATACATTTATTTGATAAAGATACGAAGCAAGTGGAGCACTATGCATGCATGGGGACAAACTCATAAACTTGATGTTTCATTCAGATGGACACAAAACGAAGATTTACGAGAGCTTACGTGTCGCTATTGTTGATCAACGATTCGATACAGGTTTTCCAGCCGTTTTCGTCGTTTCGAAGCGAGTCGAAGTACTGAAGCACCTACACACAACATACAGCACAAAGCTGGTATCAAGTAGGTACAAAACAAAGCAACTTTGTTCATGGTGCCACAACCACCTACAGTAAATCAGTCGAAACCATGCAGAATCGGACAAAGCACACACAACTAGTGTGAAAAGGTGCTTCACTTACTTTCGACTCGCTTCGAAACGACGAAAACGGCTGGAAAACCTGTATCGAATCGTTGATCAACAATAGCGACACGTAAGCTCTCGTAAATCTTCGTTTTGTGTCCATCTGAATGAAACATCAAGTTTATGAGTTTGTCCCCATGCATGCATAGTGCTCCACTTGCTTCGTATCTTTATCAAATAAATGTGTATAATGCTACCTGTTTTTTATAGCGATCCGCAGCGGCAGTTCCTGTCGCTACAAGTGGTTACGTTCTACCTGAAGGATAAATATCCGACCTCCAGCAGTCAGCATGCGGACCAAGAACTGATTCGAAGCTTTATGGCCAGTTGGCTCAACCAACTGCATGCATCTCCTTCGCCAGCCATACCCAGCTACATCAAGAACAAAGTTGCTCAAGTGTTCGCCCTGGTGTTCGTGACGGATTTTCCGAGCAAGTGGCCCGGCTGGTTTCCAGATTTATTCGGCGCTCAATTGAGCACACTGGATAGTACAGCAGCCAGCGGGGACGCGGCACCCTACAGGATGGATAGCGTAGAATTCTATCTGCGCACGCTGTTGGCCATTGATACGGAGGTGGCGGATAGGGAAATTCAGCGAACTAAGGAAGTGAGAGCTCTGGGGTCAAGTTTATAAACATATGTGTAACTGAAGGCAATAACTCCTGCCAATATATAATATGCAAATACAGTTGGTCGTATAGTACAGTGTGTGTTCTGGGGATTTCGTTTCGTTCGTGCGTTGTGGTACCACGACGAGGCTTTTGTTTTTGGATACCACGATACACCAAAAAACGCAGCTGGAATAGTGTAGTAAGAACGAAGCCGTCATCGATCCAGGAGCCGTTCGTTTTGCTGGACCTCAGTACATTTGTAGACCTCTACGTAATGCTGGAGCTACACAGCGGTCCACGCACAGTAGAATGTACGGCACGTGTACGTAGAGTTGCGAAAGGAGAGGTCCACCCATTTAGCAACTGTCTACTCTACGCACGCGCCACACTTTGTACATGTAGCTCCAGTATTCCTCAGAGGTCTACAAATGTACTGTGGTCCAGCAAAACGAAATCTTCCGAGTAGGTGGTCGTCACTGCCCCAGCTCGGCGCACTTACAGTGCCAGCTGCAATGACTATGGGTAAACTCGTGAACATAATGTTTCACGCGGCCTCCTCATTATCCATGTATTTCCAGGAATGCGATCGTAACACGCGCATCAAAGACGAGATGCGCGCCTGCGCCGTTCCGCTCCTGGTGGACAGTTGGCTAACCATCCTCCGTCACTCTTCGTCGACTGACGAAAGCACCGGCGACAGCGGCGCGGAAGCTGATTGGTCGACGAAGCTGGCGAATCTCTGTCTGAACGTGATCGGCTGCTACATCAGTTGGATCGATATTCAGCTGGTGGCCAATGAGCGCTTCGTTCCGCTGCTCGTCGGCTGTCTGGGCAGGACGGAAACGACAGAAGCTGCAGCCGACTGCATCTGCAGCGTTCTCAGCAAAGGAATGGAGCCAGCGCCCAAGCTGCAGCTCCTTTCCGCCATGGACGCAGTGCTGGCGCAATCCGGCTTCTATCACGTGACAGAGGTGGGTAAGCAGACATCGGCACGGTATTGGGGCTGGGGGTGGGGGTATGTAATTTTGGGATTCTCCATAGTAAGGCTGTGAGCTTTGGGGGTATGTAGTTTTTTCAATATATGGGAGTGGGGTTATGTGAGGGGGGGTGGGTGGGAGTGTGCTGTACATACCCCCAACTTACCCAGGCCGACGTCTGGGTAAGAGACGACTGTAAGCAATAACGTTACTG
The DNA here is from genome assembly GCA_030247985.1 of Epsilonema sp. ZAB3_2. Classification (NCBI taxonomy): domain Eukaryota; kingdom Metazoa; phylum Nematoda; class Chromadorea; order Desmodorida; family Epsilonematidae; genus Epsilonema; species Epsilonema sp. ZAB3_2. The sequence goes on from JASAMW010000537.1 coordinate 61,417, forward strand.
TGCATATGCTCATGCTGTGTGCTACTCGGTACTTGCGCTAAGAATTACGGGTGGTCGCTAACTGACAACAAATACTTAGCGCAAGTAGCGAATAGTAAGTCCAACTAGAGTTGCTTTTGGCCTTTGTCCCAGCTGCGGAACGTACAAGTTGCTGCTTTTCCTATTGCAGGAGGCGAATGCAGAAATCCTTGCGAAAGTTGCAGAAATTGTCAATTGTATGGGAACCGTAGCGATCGATTGCTGGAGCAAGTAACAAAGAGGAGTTGCCACTTAGATCTCTCCGTAATCTGAGATGACCGCCTGGCCGCAACATCCGCTTGCAGCCGCAGGGTGGCCGCAAGGGTGTATGCGGCCAGGCGCGGCCATATGAGATTATAGAGGGGGTTAATCAGCTCCGTAAGGCTCTGACCCGCAGGGCCCGCGGCCCCCGGGTTACCCCCGGGTGACCCCCGGGTGACCTGCGGGTGACCCACGGGTGACCCGAGGGTGACCCGCGGGCCCTGCGGGTCAGAGCATTAAGGAGCTGGTTAAATAGGCCGTACTATTCTTTTCTACCGGTCGCTGTTTTCTTTCATTTATTTACAGAATATTTGCTTTTAGGTTAGCAAAGAACGGCCAACATGCAGCGAATACGACTGCCCTGCCCTTTCTTCGTAATGGCAATCGTGCCTGAGCTTATCTGCTCGCCTGTTTGTCTCATTCCGAGCCGGAAGTGTCTGGCGCTGTGGTAGAATTTGCTCACGAGTATGTACTCTTGATGAAGCAGGTGGGCCTGCAGGAAGCGGAGCAGCGGGAGTTTTTCCGGGTAAGGTCACAGCAAGAATGCATAAATAATGATTGATGGACTGCTGCTTCTACGCCTAAAATGGTGCATCGTAGTGAAGTATTGATTTGCTGTGAGGTGAGAATATTTATATTTTGCTGATTTGATTGACCACCTGTGTTTTAGGAGTTTCTCATGGCAGTTTTGCACAAATACCGGTATCCTGAGGACTATAACCATTACAAGGAGGTACCCTAATCTAATACTACAAGAGCTGCGTGCTGTGGCTGTGTGACGTTATTTCAGGGTTCCCACAGTTGTAGATTGTTGAAAAGTTCAGGTGATGCTCTTTCTCCAACGATTACTTTACCGTTTCCAACTTGCCTCGGTTGCCCCAGGATAAATTTGCCTCCCCATACAAACTTTCCCGCCAGATCCCCCCTTTAAAGGCAAGGGGGTCCCTGATTCGATGCTATCGTTTGGACGAAGTTTGGCAATAAACTGGCTGTTTCAGGTTATGCTGTGTGATTTTATGGTATGTCGTACAATATATGATGTGGGACTTTTATGCAGGATGAGTTGGAAGCTGAATTTCAAGAGAACCGAAAGGATATCAAAGTTATCTTTGTGAACTTAGCAAATGCTGGTAAGTAAGCTGAACTGATTCTACATACGGTAGTACTGTTGTATGGGGAAAAAGCCGTCCACCTGAAATAATTCTGAAATCCACTCTTTCCAACTGGGTGGCCAGGTTTAGCGCGCCATGCCGGCTTTACCCCACAGTACCCCCTAGTATGTGCGTGCGGTGACAACATGGATGATTATTGATTTGATGCAGGATAGCGACCTGGTGCTCACAACAGTGGAACAGTTGGTCTCGAGTGTTCTGAATAATTGGCAACAGGCCCAGTACGCAGATGTGGAGTTGGCCGTCACATTGGTTTACGTGCTTGGAGAAGCATTGCCGGTATGTACGTGCAAATCACATACGTACGTACATTGTAGCTCGTACGTACTTTCTTTCTAGTTGCCGTGATGAGCGTTTTGAATATTTGTTGTACAAGTACCGATATGTTTTTAGGGTTCGTTGAAATCTCAAAAGCTGAAGAACATGCTAAGATTGGTGAGAGTATCATTGTCATTTTCACTAACCGAGCAATTATGGACGATATGCGGTAACGCGATTGGGTTGGTCGTTCGATAGTGACCTCGCGGTATTTACATAGTGAAAGTTGGGATCAATGCCTGCGGGGTCGGCGACCTTGTTCAGTCATCTGAGAGCAGAAAAGGAGCGAGTGACAAGAAGAATTGTCAACAAATGACGTCGACAACGACCCTGCATACACCCATCCAAACTGTCACTGAATACCGCGGGGTCGCTATCGACCAACCAAATCGCGTTACCGCAATTCGTAAATATCGGTGGGTGGGCTACGTCTTTTGATTTGCGTTTCCAGCTGGTGTCCATTGGTTGCCGAGATATGCAACCTAGCAATACGAAACTAACCAAGTAA
>JASAMW010000538.1:0-13341 GCA_030247985.1 Epsilonema sp. ZAB3_2
TACTACTGCGTATGGTTGGCAATAGCGTTCGTGTGTGTGCCTAGTCCACAGCTGTGACCGTGGGTGACGGGTTCGATTCTTGTCGGTCCGATTTCTCTCCCCCTATTCAGGGCCAGGATATTTTCATACAGAATGCGTCACGTAAGTAACAGTATGTAGCGAATGTTCCATATCCCCAACTAATCGGAACTCTGAATCTGAACCAAAGAAGCGAAACCGACTAAAATTCAACTAGCCTAAATAGAGACGGAAATTTTACAGCAATTTATTATACGGTGGCTAAAAGTGATGTAAGGAATACGGTAGCTCGTATGGTATAATTCCATGAAACCCTGAGAAAAGTCGTACATCAAACTTCCATGTAGACACCTTGACAGTAAACGGGCGCTGTCTATGCATCGCGTGCAAAGTGCGGCGCGCGCGCGCGTAGACAGTTGCGTCTGCGAAAGAAGCGGACTAGAAGTTGGCGCGCATTTCGCAACTGTCTACGCGCGCGCGCCGCACTTTGCAAGCAGCACATAGACAGCGCCCGGTTTTTTCAATGTGTCTACTCTACACCGAAGTGTGATGTTCGACTTTTCTCAGGGCCGATACTGGATTGTTGCTGAAAACGAGACTGAGGCCGAGACTTAGAATTTTTTCCGAGACCGAGACCGAGATTAGGGAATTTTGTCGAGACCGAGATCGAGACCGAGACCGAGACTAAGTATTGATATAAAAACTTTTGGCATTTCGTTTTCATTTTTTCCGATGGTCGTTTTCGATAAAAATAATAATGGCAAAAACAGTGGTGAATAGGTGATTGACTTCCATTGCTACATTATATGGCTTAAGTCGCCCTGCAAAGAAATTTTTTCATGATGGGTAGCTAAAATCTCAGCGGAAATGCATAAAATTGCTTGTGAAATCACGATTTCAATCTATAGTCGAACAAGAAATTTCATGAACCATTGAAATTTTTTCTCAGCCAATAAAAGATGTAGAGCACAGCGGTCAAACTTCTACGGCTAACTTTAGCTCGCCGTTCCAATAAAAAAAACCGTTTGTCTCCAGCTGCTCTGTGTGTCGAGATCTCGCCAAATTTCTTCAGTACTGAAATCGCCAAATTGGGCGTGGACCATTGGGCAATTCTAAACCTCGCAAACGCCCGAATAATCAAAATGGCAGAAATAAGCATATGTGATAAAGACGATGAAAATGCGCATCGGGCGTACAGGGTCGTAGGGTGTCGTGGTTTGCGTGGTTTAGCGTCTGCCAAATGGTGACACGATTTCAGTACTGAAGGAATTCGGCGAGATCTCAACACTGAGAGCAGATAGAAGAAAACGGTTTTTTATTGGAATGGCGAGCTAAAGTTAGCCGTAGAAGTTTGACCGCTGTGCTCTACGTCTTTTATTGGCTGAGAAAAAATTTCAATGGTTCATGAAATTTCTTGTTCGACTATAGTCTCGGTTCGCCTAAAATAGGGCCTAAAAGTTGCGAGACCGAGAATTTGAAAATTCTAAAGTCGAGACCAAGACCGCCAAAAATGACCGAAATTTCCGAGACCGAGAGTCTTACGCAGACTTACGCAGTTCTACGGTCTCGGCATCCATCTGAGTTTGCCATTCGTCCTTCGACCAGCACCTGGTTGTCCCTACTCCACAGCTGTGACCAAGTGGAGCAGGTTCGATTCCCGTTGGTCCGATTTCTCTCCCCCCTCCCACTTTTCGGGGCCCGGCTATTGCCATAAGGAACACGGCATGTATGTTTGTAACAGTATGTAGCGAGTGATACGATACACATGATACCAGGAGAATATAATAGGGGGAGTGACAAACAGCCGCTTCCATACAAACGGCTGATTTTCACATGTGAAGTTCGAAGCATTCCAGCGGTCGTAGAGAAATAATTACTATGCCAGATCTGGCGATACATTCTACCTGGTAAGCGAGAGCAACGTGATCGCCAAATCTGGCGAGCAGTATTGCCAGATCTGGCAAGCACGCTGCGAGGATCTCTGGCGTCTGGCGCTACACGCTGGCTGGTTTCCAAAAGCAGCGTGTCGCCAGGTCTGGCGATACCCATCCAGAGCATTCCCCGAGAAAAAATTGAGGTTCAAAAGTATCCTCTATTTACCAGTAAAAATAAAATGGAAGGAGTGCTCGGACCTCAACGAAACTGACACCATTCGAAAGAAGAAGAATCGGCGCATTCAATAGTATCAGTTTTATTTCTCTATGACCGCTGGAACGCTCCGAACTTTGCTTGTGAAAATCAGCCGTTATTGTATGGTGCTGTTTATCACTCCCCCTTTTATATTACTCCTGATGATACTAAAGGCAAGAGCGTGCGGAAAACAAGAACAAAAGATACTAGTAAACTAAACAGAGCATCGCACGACGCACACAGCCAGCCGCCCTTCAGAGAAACAAGCCTTTGCTAAAAGGCCTGAGGGTATATTGAGGGGGTGGCAGAAGTAGTACTAAAGAGGAGAAGCAGTGATATTGTGATAGTTTATTATGTTCCTAAAATTTGACATTATTATTATTGATTGGTAGTATTTCAAATTCTGTTGATACTGATGCTTTCAATCGAAAGAGAAGCCCCGGGGGTAGTGCTCCTGCTAAAAGGCCTGAGGGTATATTGAGGGGGTGGCAGAAGTAGTACTAAAGAGGAGAAGCAGTGATATTGGTTGACATATTGACAAAAATTTCAAAAACCACCTATATCTGACACCCAACCAATCAGCTGCACCCCTTCTCATTTCCCACCACACCAGCAAGCAGACTTTCTAAACTTTATGCTTTCATTGGTATTACTTTAGAAAAGCACCACCTTTCATTTTCTTGCTTTCAAATTATCCCCATTCTGCTAAATGTTCAGCAAACTCCACTAACAAATCACTGATATCTGACAGCCAACCAATCAGGTTTCATTCAAATTCTAAAAAAGATATGAATAAACCACCGATATTTGACAACCAACCAATAGCAGCACCTCCTCCTCATTCCAATCACACCACCAACCGTACTATCCAGCTCATTACTCAAATACCCACTGCATAAAATATAGACGTAGCTAGGTCACTCACTACCTTACTACCCATGGTGTAAAATAGACGCAGCCAGTTCACTGCCCAACTTACTATTCATTCAACTAATCTCTGCGTAATATAGACGCAGCCAGTACAGTACCCAACTCACTATTCAACTACCCATGGCGTAATATAGACGCAGCCAGTTCACTGGCCAACTAACTATTCAACTAACCACTGCGTAATATAGACGCAGCCAGTTCGTTTCCCAACTCACATGATGTCATTTTACGTCATCCTCCCGTCGCTCACTCTTATGTACTGAAATAATTACAAAAATTATGTTTCTCATAATTTCCGCCAGGGCAGCGCTACGATCGATCACGAGAATTTCAGCCAATCACCAACACGCGCGTTCTTTTCGTCCAACCAATCAGCACTCTTCATATCAACTCCCGCCCTCCACTGCTCCCCTCGCTCAACGCACGCAGCACTTCAAACGCGGGACAGCGCCAACTTGCTGAAACAACACGTACGTAATTATCGATTACCTCCACCATTACATTTCGCCGCCTCCTATACTCGCACGTTGGCCCGAAGTCATCTGATTATATGCCCCGATGGCGCTGAGGCGCCCCGGGGCAAAAAGCATGAAGAATGAAGCAATGAAGAAAGCATAAATGGCAAGGGGTCCCCTAACACCGACTTTCGAATTTTACATTCAATCCAATTTTTTGCAAAAGACTTGAATAAAATATAGTATATGATACATTGGGCTTGAATTCAAAAGTCGATGTTAGGGTAGCCTTTGCCTTTAAGGTATCACACGATAGTTCTCTGAGCCGTGGACTCCTAGACTACCAGCACATATAGACTACGGCGTGTAGTCGTACAACTCTTACTCGTACAATCCAAATTCCAGTTGTTTTCATCCGTCTTCTTCGTTTCAGTTCGCTGTTTCCACTCCAGCCCGCGCGCCGCACTCTGGTCGCTCGTTCGCGGTCGTCTATGTACATATGCATGGACAACTATATAAATGCGGTCCAGCTCTCTCCTGAGCCAACGAAAGCGAGTTGAGAGGAGATCAAGATACCGATGGATAGCTTGTTACACGATCTCTTTGATGCGTCATATAGCGCCTCTTGAAACGGTCTATCTGTAGCGCTATTCCTGATTGAAACGCTAACTTTTTCAAACACGTTTTTTATGGATAACTTTGCGTAGAGGCAACGTAGAGAGGCGCCGTAGGTACCGATCGATTCCTCTCGTAAAGACGCGTTCAACGGTATGCCTGGTGTTGAAAAATACCCAGCGGTTCCTTCGGAACACCCAAATCACATGGTTTTTATGGTGTTCTTTGGCGTGTCGTACTGCGCCGAATACAGGAGCTTTGGCGCTGCAGTTTGGTGTACGTGTAGAGGAAGGGTTGTTCTTTATTCACACTATGACGGTTCACTTTTATCTTGCGTACAACGGCTACGACGAAGCCTCAAAGTTGGCTCCGAAACTATCGTGTGAGACCTTAACCTGTTTGTGCTGTGGGGAAAGTATCTCATTAGCGTAGCCCTTACAATGCTCCGCGTACTGTACGTACACCTATATTATCCCATTGTACTTTCTGTGGTACACAACCAGGCCATTTTCGCCTGTGCTAGAGTTTTTCAACCAACCATATTCGATGAATATGGCACACTGAACATTTTGTGACACTGAAAAATCCTTCAACTGTATTTGTCAATTTTTGCAATTTTCCTAACGGTTCACCAATTCAATATGGCACAGCGCGATTGCTCAGTGAACTGTATTTGGCTGAACCGTACTGGTGGCGTGCACAGTTCAGGTGTCTCCGGTTGTTACTGAACTGTATTCGCCTGTGCTGAACCATATTCACACTCAGCCTGAGCGAATTCGGCCTAGCGAATATGCCTCGGTGATTTTTTGCTGAAGCGTATTCAGTAAGAGCGTTCGAATACGGTTCGATGTGGAGCCAAACATTTCACATTTCAGTGAACCATATCCGCTCGAATATGGGTTAAAGGTCTCAGGGCCCTGTTTCGGAGCCAACTTTGAGGCTTCCTCGTAGCCGTTGTATGCAAGATAAGAGTGATCACTTATCATGTAAATATAGAACAACCCTTCCTCTACACATACACAAACGGCAGCGCCAAAGCTCTTGTATTCGGCGCAGTACGACACGCCGAAGAACGCCCCAAAAATGAAAACTGTTGGGCGTCGCGGACTGTTTCCAGTTCCTGCCGCTTGGGACACCGAGGTCGCCTCCACGCGGCGAGCTCACGTGCAAGGCACGCGCCGCCCACGCGTCGTCCGCTCCGACCAATCAGCACCTTCTCCGGTGACGTCAACCCTCCTCGCGCGACCGGCCCCAGCATCGTACTTTCTACAGGATAGCCTGCCCTTCCCCTAAGTGATTGGCCTTTCGGCCGTGAAGCAGCGGCTCCTGCGTATGTATTATAAACAGTGTGTATTATGTACATGTTGTGTATAGTGTGTGCCGCGGGGAGCCAAGCTCGCTTTGTTTGCCGTTGAGCCAAGAGCTCAGTTTGGATGAAGAGGCGACCCAAGAGTCGGTTGTGTCGCTCGCCGCTCTGATTTTCCAGTCAAACTATTGAACGTTCTCTTTGAGCTAAATTTACCCTTCACTATATATAGCCTATCTTTTATCATAGTATTCACCCTTCTCGGTTCAATAGTTTGACACCTTCAACCGTCCACCCATCAATAGTTTTATTTATTATTCATCGTTCTCTTTTCATCAGTTTCGTCGCCGGCGGTGTTTGTTGTGAGGACTGAAGGGTTCACTTTTTGATTATTGTTGTTGGGACTCCGGCAGTAGTACGACCGGGTAGTCGCAGCTGTTATTGCCTGCGTGTAGTTGTTGCACCATAGGCTGCAGTGGGACTGCTAGCAACTCCCTGAACTCGTCGAATCGGTCGCGTGGCTTACTTGTTTCAGTGGAGGTCCTTCGCGTTCTACCATTCATTGGTGTGCACTGTCGCCCTTCAGCAATTTTCGAGAAGAAGAATGGAGTCTTCGCAGCAAACGGCCAATGGAGGCGAGGCTGACTCAGGTGAAAAAACCTTGAGTTCTTCATTTTTTGATGGTAATGTGGCTGGCGGAGAGGACTCCCAAAATTTGGGAAATCCCTTTTCCTCCACTATTGTAGCTGGTAATAATAACGGTGTGATGCTGGGTGAATCGGGGGAGACCAACCCTCCCAACGCTGCGAATGGCGTTCCTGCCTCTGCTCACTCGACACCTGTGCCGAGGGGTGATGGTGGGGTTAGCGAGGGCTCCGCCGGTTCTACCAATATCAGCATGATGGTTATGATTCCACCGCCCAAGAGAGAGCTTGACGCCTTGTCAGTCCAATTGGACCAAGTCGAAGAGCTTATCTCCAACCCCTCTGAGTCTGTACAGGCGCAGTCTAAATTGGCTGAGGTTGTGCAGACTGCCCAAAATTTTACGCAAACGTTGTCGTCTGCCCAAAAGACGAGAGCGTTGCGTACCCTTGAGCAGAAGCGGCTAATGCAATCTGCTAGTATGCCGCCTGTGCTCACAACTCAGGAATATGTTATGCTTTTAGCTCGCAGGGTGGAAGATATGGAGCAAGATTTCGTGCTACAGCGCGATGCTTCTATCGTTCAAGCTCAGCAGCTGGAAGCGTTACAACTGCAAGCGAAATTGGACCAAGTCAAGCAAGGCAAGGACACGCTATGCAGTGCAGAGGAGCTGACGAAACCGCGCACGTTGCGCAGCGGAAAACAGATAGGTACGGCAGTCTCTAGTGAACAAAAAGCTTCTCTAATAGACCCGCACTTTATCCCGCCCATGTTCCCAGGAAAGGAGGCGAGCAAAGATATCACCGGTGTGATACCTGACTTGTCTCCTAGAGCAAATGAAACGGCTAAAAGTTCTCGTTTGCCTACCCCCGCGTTTGTTCACCCTTCCCTGGTGCATACGGCAGCGCATGCAAATGAGAATTTGAAAAAAGAGCCCAATATTGCGAAACCTGAGTTTGCCGATATGGTGCCTCCGCTTTTCGCTCCCCACGTTGTGACTAACGGTGCATTTTCACAGCCTCTTGTGTCCATTCAAAACGCACCCAAAATGTCCATGACCCAAATTTCCCCATCGGTTAACCCCCCGGTGTCGTTGCCTGCTTCGGTTTCTACCGCGGAGTCACGCAAAGTCATAACGTCACAGGGTGTGTTAACTGTTGTGCAGGCGGATAATACCTTACCGTATTATGCGTATGCTAATTCAGGTATGCAAGCTACTGGTGGAACTGTGCTACCTACTTCGGGAATAGCACAGCAGTCATCGACGTCTCAGCCGCAGATTACTATTCTGCAGCGTCCGCCTGGGTTGCCGCCCGGAGCGCCCCCTGGCGGAGGAGACGACCCCAGTGACAGACGCCCGAATTCACATAGCGGGCGCCACAGCAGAAGACGAAGCAGGCGACATCGTCGGCGTCATGGCAGGCGAAGCCCCTCTTCCTCTTCAAGCAGCGACTCCAGCGGCAGAAGCTCGTCTCGTGACAGCAGACGCCCCAACAGGCCGAAAAAGGGCGCCAAACCTACTCGGCCTTCTAAATGGAGTAATAAGAAAGCGCCATTTCCTATGGTGGCGATGTTCTTTATTGAGTTTCAAGCCTACGCTGAGTATTACTGCGTCGATGAAGATGGCAACGTCGACTGGAGATGGGTACTTACTGAGCTGGGCAAACACCTCGGAGGGCCAGTGAAAGAACTTTATGCGACAATGCGTTGCATGAACAAAGAAGCTACCTACGAGGACATTAAGCGGACTTTGGTACGCTGGATTTCCGGCGAGGACGGAACGGTGTCGGCGTTGACCAGTATTTCTGAAATGCGCTGGGACCCGACCAAAGAGGAGATCATGGATTTCGCGCAGCGACTTCAGACGGCAGTAATCACGGCCTACCCTGAAGGAGATACCTTTATGCGTGAGAAGATCTCGGCTCACAAATTCATCGAGGCTATTCCGACGCGGTGGCGAGAGCAGCTTCGTAAACACCATCCGAATGTACAGACTCTATCGGAAATGATGAGTGTGCTTCGCAGATGGCAGGAAACTGAGAACGCGGAGAAAGATCACAGAAGGCAGGAGGGCAGATTTCGATCTCGCTCGCCCTCTTTGAACTCTCTCCATCGTTCGGCGGCAATGTTTGTTCAAAAAATGGACGCGAAGAAACAGGCGACTCAGACCAAATCGCGGTCGTCTACGCCGCCAAATCGATTTCAAAGTAAGTCGCCCTCTCGACCGACTAGCAAGAGTCCCAGTAGAGACCAGGCGTCTACTTCCAGAAGCCCTTCCCGCTCGAGCGAAAGTGGAATGCGCGAGTGTTGGAATTGCGGCCAAAAAGATCATCTGATTCCGGATTGCCCCACCGCACCCGCACAACTGAAGAAGAACGTGCGGTCATGGTTGGATAAGCAAAAACAGAAGCGAGTGCACACTGGATATTTCTATGCGCGCACTCCTGCTTCTACTACAGCTGCATCCGCTTCTTCTGCAACTGCTGCTGCACAATTTGTGGATACTTTACCTCAAGCTGCGTCATCTGCCTGGACTGCCTCAGCAGCCCCGTCATCGTCTGCGGCTATTCCGCCGCCGTCTTTTGGTGGTTCTGCGCCTTTCAGATCCAATGGCAATGATTTACTGTCAGCGGTAACTGTAAGCACACAAACTGTACAGTATGTAGATGCGGCTACTATGACGGGCGAGCCCACGCATGTGTCTTCTGTGTACTTGACTGATACAGTCATACAACATCCAGAAGAGCAAAGCGCTGGCTCCTCCGGCACAGACGCCGTGGTATGTAACATGCGTACCCAGTCTGTGAACACAATGACTACGTCTGTGGATCTACACGCGTCAAGCACTATGCGTGGTGAGGTGTCGAGTGCGTCTCAAAGTGCCACTCATGTTAAAGATGCGTGTGAATCGACGGATGAGGGTACGAACAGTACAGATTGCTCAGCATCAAAATCACTGCTGTGTCATCCTGTTCGTACAGACAATGCGAGTACGGTACATGCCAGTATGCCTAGTGCTACGAACGTGTGTACTGTATCTGGTAATCTGCTGGACGAACCTGTGCGTGCTGATTTCGATCTAGTACGCGAGAGCCCTGTCTGTGTTGCGCACGCTAGCGATCGTTCAACCAGTCAGAGGCCAGCTGTGTCAGCTCTGGTCGTACACTCCTCGGCCTCACACCAGGTACGAAGCGACCGTACCCCAGGCTCTGAGGACGAGAGGTGCGATCAGTCTGGGCAGCCCCAAAACATCATGGCGTCATGTGTGACACGTAGCATTGTGACACTAGCGCAAGCGCTTGATTATCAACGGCGCACTCGTTATCTGAAGAAAGGGCATTGCATGCAAAAATGCCCTCCATCTTCAGGTACTGGACATGCAGTCTTGGCCACATTGGATGGACCTATGGACATCTACTATGGACCAGGACCCAAATGTGCTGAGCGTGGACCTACCATCACATCTGTGGTATGGATTGCTGGTAAGCCATGTGATGCAATTGTTGACACTGGTGCAGGGATCAACATCATGAGCCAGGAGCTGCTACAGCAGTTGCTTGCTGAGGAATGCCTGACACTGGAAGACCTGCAAAATCGTACGATGTGTTACGAGCAAGAAATTGTAGGTGTGGGTGGTACCCTCCCCAGTCAGTACAGTAGGGAAGAAGTAGTTTTGTCTGTACGTACTGTAGAGGGCGGGATACACACGCATGTTCCGTTTGTGGTCATACCTCTGGCCCTCAATGGCATAGATTTGCTGTTGGGTGCTAGTGCGCTTATGGCCATGGGTTTTGAACTGAGGGACCCGCAGGGTGTGAATATTTTCAGACGCCCCAACTCCCTCCGCCCTCCAGGCCACCGCTGCGTAGGTACTGACGCAGAAGAGTGGCAGACACTGCAACAACCTCCAGGCTCTGCCGTCCATTTTACTAGAGTCGCTTACGGTATGTACACAGCGCCTAGGCAAAATATGGCGGTGCAGACGGAGATGGCTACAGGCTTGCCGGTTTTTCGGTGACGCTCTCTACTGAAGAGCCAGGTGGAGAGCTCAATATACCTGTCGATCGTGAGCGCCATGTTAACTGTAGAGTACATGATGTGTCGACTCCCTATCCTGAACTGGAAGGTAGAAAGATACCACGTCGCTCACAGTATTTATTTATTCCTCGGCCTGATCTAGTGCAGACTTTAGGCCTGGACATCGAACCCGCCACCATACAATGGAAGACCACACGCCCTGCTAATGTAACGTTAGTAGCTCATGCTGCGTCTTATGTACAGACCCCAGTACCTGATGGTGTCCAACTGGGCTATATGTATCCCCTTGATGGTGATGATTATGAAAAGCTTTCTCCTAAGGCTTATTCTACCCTCGTTGTTAGTAGGCTCCTAGCAGCGCACTCTAAAGGGTTATCCAAGGAGAGACGGGAGAAGCTTATCGAGTTGTTGAATCCATTTGAATGGACCTGCAATGATACGGAACGGGCCGAAATGTTAGACCTGTTATTGACCTATCATGAGCAGTTTGCAATTGAGGAGTCAGAATTAGGTGAAGCGAAGGGAGTCGAGTTCAAGATTGAAACTGACGGCACACCCCCTATTGCTTTGAAGCCTAGAAAGGTACCTTATGCTGACTTGGATGAGCTGGCAGCGAATATCCAGGAGATGTTGGCTAATGGTGTCATCCAGCATTCCCGTTCACCGTACGCATCACCAATAGTGATCGTACGCAAAAAGGATACGGGCGCCATACGCACATGCATTGACTACACTTTACTCAATAAGCATGTGATACCACAGCAGTATCCACTTGGGACTATTCAGACTTTGATTGATCGTGTAGGGGCGATCATGCCTCACTACCTTTCTACCATAGATTTGAAGTCTGGATATCACCAAATTCCAGTCGAAGAAGGCTCCAGGGAGAAGACAGCTTTTGTTTGCCCCTTGGGTCAATTCGAGTTTTTACGAATGCCATTTGGGATATGCACCGCACCTAGTGCTTTTAGTCGTTTGATAAATATTGTACTAGAGGGCATGGATCTCAAATACGGCCCAGGAAGGGTCGCGGCATATATCGATGATATCCTTGTAGCTTCGTCCACTCTGGAAGAGCACAAGGAAATTCTCAAGGATCTTTTTGAACGCCTAGAAAAGGCAGGTTTGAAAATGCATCCTAAAAAGTGCAGAATTTTGCGCAAGAAGGTACGGTACCTAGGTCATGTGCTTAGTGCAGAAGGTCTAGAGCCGGATCCTGAAAAGATTGAAGCAGTCAAAAATTACCCTAAGCCTAAAACCTTATCACAGTTACGGGGATTTTTAGGATTAGCGTCATACTACCGTAGGTTCATACAAGACTTTGCTGCCATTGCAGGCCCTCTATATGAGCTTACGAAGAATAATCCGCCCAAACATTTGCCTGTATGGACGGATGCACAGGAGCAAGCTTTCAATTCCTTGAAAGAGGCGTTGACTACTGCCCCTGTGTTGCAACTCCCTAATCCTGAAGCCGATTATGTAATTGAAACAGACGCGTCTTTGCTAGGATTAGGAGCGACCTTGTCCCAATATTTCCCAATTCCCCCTGAGGTGGCGGAACAAAGGAAAGCCCAAAAGCTGAAAAATTCGCCCAAACGTAAGGACATGCACTCTGGCCCTAACCGACCCAGGGATGTTTTACCTACCGTAAAGGGTGAAGAGGGAGAGGAAGAGGAATTACTTGGCCCCTTTCCCACAGCTTTCTCTATCAGTGCGGACGGAATTAAAGTTCGCCCGCTAAAAGAGCTAGAAAGGGAGGGTTACGAGCTGCATCCTGTAGCGTATGCTAGTCGCACCCTGCGTGGAGCTGAGTACGGTTACCCCGCTTCACACCTAGAATTTCTTGCTCTGGTATTTGCTTTTGACAAATTTAAGGTGTATACGTATGGTCGACCAACCTATGTGTTCACCGATTCCACCAACGTGCGAGCGTGGCTTAGCACTAATAAGGAGCTGCCCAATCCACGCTTGAAACGCTACAAACTGGCTTTGCAAGACCACTGCTGCATACGACAAGTCTTGCATCGTCCTGGGAAAGGAAACCTGGCTGCGGATGCGCTTTCGCGTGCATACGATCCCCCGACAGGTGTTCTTTCCCACGTAAACTTTCTGCAAGCGGAGTTAGATGCAGACCCCACTCTGGAGAAAGTCATGCGCACAATACACGGCAATTTGCAAGCTGATCCCAAAGCAAAAATGATCATGGACTTTCAGCTGCACCATTGTGTTCCGTCTGATCCAGATGAACACAAGTGGATGGTTGCCATGGAGAGTAAGTTCCATGTGGTGGATGGGTTACTGTATTATTCAGACTCAAAAGATAAACATTGCATGCGAGCTTACGTACCTAGAAACATGCGTGATGAGCTGCTACGGGATCTACACTGTACAACTCTAGGAGCTCATCAAGGCAAGGCTAAGCTGATAATGGCAGTTGAAAAGTACTATTATTGGCCTATGCTGCGCCAAGAAGTAAGTACATTCATCGACTCTTGTCTTATCTGTGGCATACGTAAAGGTCACAGTAGGAAAGACAAACCAAAGCAGAAGCCGATTGCCGCTCCCATGCGTCCCATGCAATATGTGGCCATGGACATTGTCAGCTTACCCCTGACATATCGCGGAAATAAGTATGCTTTGGTGGCCACAGATCTTTGTTCTGGATTTATCATGGCTGAACCCATGCCGGATCAGACTACAGAATCTGTGGCTTATGCAGTTGCTTATGCAGTGTTTACTCGTGGTGTACCTAGACAAATTCTTACTGATCAGGGCACCCAATTTACGAGTCAACTGTATAAGTATCTGACAGAAACATTACAAATCACGCAACTTTTGACCACCACATTTCATCCACAGTGTGATGGCCAGAGTGAAAGAAGCAATCGTACCATTATTGACCTGATTTCTAAGTGTTGTGAGACGCGCGCTCAAAACTGGGATGAGTGTTTGCCATTCTTAGTCACAGGTTATAATTCACAGGTACATACAAGGACAGGCATCGAACCCTTCTTTGCTATGCATGGGCGAGAAAGTTTCTTTGCATCCCAGAGTCCATTTGGCATTCCAGCGCGTGTAATATATGACATGGATGCCACAGATTCTGTCACCGAACTTCGGAAAAATCTGGAATCTGTATGGGAAGTGATGGCTGCACATTCGGCTAAAGCTAAAGCAAAGCAGAAAGCAGCTAGTGATAAACATGCA
>JASAMW010000539.1:0-44365 GCA_030247985.1 Epsilonema sp. ZAB3_2
ATTTGATCAATATATCAAGTGAGTAGATTGCTCCTTCGGACTACTCCATTTCCTTCTTGATACAACAAATCACTACAACTGCTGTTGCATGAAGTTGGTGGAAGGGAGGCGGAGAGAGAATTCATCACATTCCGAGCTGCTCTATCTTCTTCATGTCATCAGATGTGTCGAGTTCTGCCTCCAAGAACGGCGGTAGTGCTGCAGCCTCTTCTCCGTCTCTCCCAGCGCATTCTTGAATTCGAAGCCAAATACCTGAAGAGACTGCCCAATTTCTTCAGGTACTTATTAGGCCCAAGAGTACTATTGAGAGCGTGCATGTGATACTGATGCAGGGTTCGGACAGGTCCTTTAAATCCTTTAAGTCCTTAGAGGTCCTTTTTTTCACCTTAGGTACTTTAAGTCCTTTAAAAGTCCTTTATTTCCATGTCGGTCCTTTATAAATTTTTTGGGGTGGAGTTTTAGCACATTTTTTGGCTCAAATTGCAAAAATTTTCTGCTCGCAATTCTCCCATTGATACATTATGTTGGGCTAATCCCGCCTCCAGTAGTATCCCTGGACCCTGGGTATAACCCGATGTACTGTAGTAGGGTACCTGAACCTGCCTGCATTGTATGTTAGCTGATCATTAGCTAGTAGATAGATGCAGTGATGGATCGATGACGGTATGTGTGTATGCTCGTATTGGAGGTAAGCGGCGTACATCCGGCTTAAAACCATGCCAGTGTCCACGCTGGGTGCAGGGCTACCTCTCTCCTGTTTCACGCAAGACGACTCAGACGTGCTCCGAGTTTGCTCCGAGCGAATTCGCTCCGAATTTGGAATGGCTTCGTTTTGAACCGAAACGAACGTCACTACTTACACGTCTTCGATTTACAATTTACAGTTTGTAATACAAACTCGGTTGTTCACACGCACGTTTGGAAAAAGGGAGCGAGTTCGGTGCTAACTCGGTGATTTTTCGTGTTGAAGCATAGTCAGGGCTCCGAATTCGGAGTTCACGACTGATAGCGCGTTCACCAGACGTCCGTAAATTCGTCCGTCCGTCCGTCAAATCCGTAAAACGTATCTAGGAGTACACGGTTGTTTGCGGTGTGCCATGTACTCCTAGATACGTCCGTTACGGATTTGACGGACGGACGTCTGGTGAACGCGCCATCAAGCGCACCAGTAGACCGTGCACTTATGTGGCCTGATGTGCACTGGAGTGAGTGAGCCTTGTTGTTTCAGCAGCAGCAGTAGCGGAGGCGGAGGCGTTCAACAGCAAGCAGCAGCAGGAGCGACCCCTGGCGGTGGGCATCGAGTGCACCACTACCTGCATAATCACCACTATCACCACCACAAGCCGCATCATCGCGCCACTGCAGCCAACAGAGCCAACACTGCAGCAGCCTCTCCAGCCCTGCCCACTGGCTGCATGACCAGTCCTCTGCCCAGGCGACAGTTGCCCTGTAAGCTCCTCTGTTATTGAGCAGTTGCGCTAGGCTCCTAGATCGGTGTCTGCGGGATGGCCTCCCCAATTCCTAGGGGAAAGGAAAACTCCGGGGCAGCGGGGCTCGAACCCGCCAACCTTCGGCTTGCCGTGCCAATGCTCTACCGATTGAGCTATGCCGCCGGATAAGTGTTTCCTCGCAAGTTCCTGCTATGTGTACCTGCATACACAGCGCCACTTGCCATCCGTCGCCCGCTAGGCTCGGGCACCCTCACCACAGTTTCGATCGGTGCCAGCGGGGTCGTCGACGTCGTTTGTTGTCCCTTCTTCTTTTCGCTCGCTCCTTTTCCGCTCCCAGATGACTGAACGACTTGGACGTCCCCGTCGGCACCGATCTAAGCTTTCACTACGTACCGCGAGGCTACCTCCTCACAAGTACCCGGGAGCTTAGCGCAACTGGCGAATACGGAGTCAAGTTCGAAGGGGAGAGGAAGGATGGCATTTTAGGCTACGGCAGCTGCATATAAGTACATGCATACTTTTGAAAGGCCAGGCTTAATCGCGTAATGTGTAGTGAGCTCCCGAAGTGTGGAATGGAGTGGACTGCCCTGTCTCTTTCTTCAGGGCACATTTCATCTTGCTCTCAACCTGCAGCGGTATGCTCAACTCTGAGGCTCCCCAAAGCCTCCCTAAGCAAAAGCCTTCCCTAAAAGGCTCCCTCAATTAGGAAGGGATTAGGTCGACCTCACAATTTTTCTTATGCGTAAGGAATGCAAGTCTCCGTATCATTGCGCAGTAACGCTCCCTATAGATTACGGCTCCCTCCTACCCCTAAAACTTGGAGCTGAGCATACGGCTGCTGACCCCGCATGTAGGCTGATGTGTGTGTTTTAGTCAGGAGGAATATGCGAACAGTGTAGTGAGGTATTTTAAAAGCAAGGCTAACGACCAAGTAGTTCCGTATATACGACTCTCTCAAATTCGTCCTTCCGTATATATACGACCAGTTGTTTCCGTTTATACGACCATCAAAGGTGGTTTTTCTTGGTGGCTAGCCTTGCTTCTGCCTCACTACACTGTTTGCATATTCGTCCCCTTCTATTCGCCTTTCGCGATAACGCTGAGCGTGATTTTCGCAGTGCACTTAGCTAACTTGCACTTTTTAGCACATTACCAAAACTCGCTACGTAGTAAATTTTTGTGTACTCCTAGAGCGCGCGCTCTAGAAGTACGCAAAAAAATTACTACATGGCGAGTTTTGGTAGTGTGCTAAAAAGTGCAAGTTAGCTAAGTGCACTGCGAAATCACGCACAGCGTTATCGCGAAAGGCGAATACTGTATATTCAATATATTTCTGTTGTAGTGGCGGTGGGCGGGGTGGGTGCTTTGGACTTGGGCGGTGGCAGGGGAGGAGGAGGAGGAGGAGGAGGGGGGAGCAGGCAGCAGCAGCAGGTGCACAGACGCCGAGTGCCGCACGAGTGGAACGGCGGCGGACTCAGCAGCAACTCCGCAGCCACCAACCGACACTCGGACAGCGCAGAGGCACAGCGACGCCTACTCGCCATCAAGCAGCAAAACGGCATCCTACGCATCGCCGGAAAGGTATCTATACTCGTACTGGTAACGCAGCACACGATGGAATAGGGTTAGCGCGGGTGTACTCTTTTAAGACATGAGAGCACAAAGGAAGCAGTCTGAAAGTACCGCAAGTGGGATACGGTCACTTGGTAGCCGGTCACTTCGTTGCGGTCACTTCGTTGCGGCGGTGATCACTTCGTTACGAGAACTTTCGTTGCGGTCACTTCGTTGCGGTTTTTTTTGTTGCGGACATTTCGTTGCGGCCATCCTCTGGTCATTTCGTTGCGAGTACTTTCGTTGCCGTTCATTTCGTTGCAGGCTTAGGCTTAGGCTTAAGCTTAGGTAAATCTCGCAACGAAATGACCAGCAACGAAAGTTCTCGCAACCAAATGACCAGAGGACGGCCGCAACGAAATGTCCGCAACGAAAAAAACCGCAACGAAGTGACCGCAACGAAAGTTCTCGCAACGAAGTGACCGCGGCAACGAAAGGTCCGCAACGAAATGTCCGCAACGAAAAAAACCGCAACGAAGTGACCGCGAACCCCGCAAGTCTGTGCGGTCAATAGAAGTACGTGTGCAAGCCCAGTGACGACGTACAAGAGTGGAAGTTTGAGAAATTGAGCTGTGCAGTCAGATGGGGTCGTGCGCTAAGAGGAGCGTAATCCCGTACTGCGCTGCCTGTTCCACTCACGCACTCACTGGCTGCCCAATTTTTCAAACTGCTTCTCTTGTGCTCACATGTCTGTATGTGTACGTACTGTCCGCCGGCAAGAGAGCAAAGCCAGTACTAGTAGGCCAGTGCGTGAGTGGAACGCGCTACGCAGTACGGGTGCACGCCCCTATTAGCCAGCGGACGTCCCCATCTAGCCGCCACGACTCCATTTCAACCTCCTCACTGGGCTCGTACACGCTCTTTCTTTGACCACACAGCAGCAGACGCGCCAACATCCACGCTAATTAGGAACGACTAGCATCAGTCCTGCGTTGCCTTGCCACCTGCATATGTCACGTACTGTACTATTGGTTGCGTACTAGTAATTGAGGATCTGGTTTCGCATCCCGGCGTTTGAAATGTGCACAAACTATAAAACAGAGTGGTTGGTATGAAAGTGAGTCTTGCACTGTCTTCTCTCTGAAAGTATCCCTGATGCCGTGGAGGAGAGTGGAGTGATGGCCTTTGCTAAACAAAGATGATGCAGGGCCCGAATTGCCCCGCACTTTATTTGCTTTCCAGTACGTATTTCTGTATTGTTTGCAGGAGTTCAAAGCAGTGACTTCTGATCTGATTCCTTTGCATGAGCTTGGACATGGCACCTGTGGTCACGTGGTGAAGATGCAGTTCAAAACCACCGGACAAGTCATCGCTGTCAAAGTACAGGGTGTATCAGAAGTAACTCTCCGGATGTTTGTGCTTATATCTTCACAACGAAGTGCCACATTCAAATGCGGTTTTTTGCGTTGAATAGCCAAGGCTTCAACGTTGATGCAGCCAAAATTTCAGCTTTCTAGGCCAACAGGAAACGGCTCAAACAGCTCGATTTACAAAGCGTCAATTTTCACACATTTTTGCAGGCGGCCAGGTACAGATCGGCTCCAGCTTTTCTCTCCCCAATTTACCTAACCCAGTTCTCGCCTCAGTTTTCCTTCCGCAGTTTTTCGCTCCCCAGATTTTATCTGGAGCACAAGTTTCGGCAGAGTTTTCCACCTCCGTGCCTCTTTCTTGCAGATTCAAACTTGGCAAACAGTGTTACAGCCAAAATTCGGTCATCCAAGCTTTTCCTTGGGACGCTGAAGCCATGGTGATCAAATTGACGTCTAACTTCGACAAGGTTGCTCAAAAATGCATAAAAATTAGCGTGGAATGGTGAACAGACTTGAAAGTGCGAGAAAAAGCGAAAATGGCAAATTCGTTGCCCCGCCTCAGTGCCCTGCCTCCGTTTTGCGCCAAAAAAAGGCGCCGCAACTTTGACCGCTTACAGCGCCATGACAAGACAACCTAGGAAGCTAAAATTTTGGCTGCATCAACGTTGAAGCCTTGGCTATTCAACGCAAAAAACCGCATTTGAATGTGGCATTCCGTTGTGAAGATATAAGCACAAACATCCGGAGAGTTACTTCTGATACACCCT
Source organism: Epsilonema sp. ZAB3_2 (assembly GCA_030247985.1). Classification (NCBI taxonomy): domain Eukaryota; kingdom Metazoa; phylum Nematoda; class Chromadorea; order Desmodorida; family Epsilonematidae; genus Epsilonema; species Epsilonema sp. ZAB3_2. The sequence continues at coordinate 5,140 of JASAMW010000539.1, forward strand.
GTATGTATGTACATGTACAGATGTGATGTGCCGAGTTCCGTATGGCGATAGCCGGGCCCCGAACGGGGATCGAACCCGCTACCCTCGGTCACACAGCTGTGGATGTAGGCACATCACCAGGTGCCGGTCCGGGGACAGATTGGCTAAACTCGCCCTGCATACATAAAACTACTTCACGTACACTACTGGCCTGTGACACCTTGCCATATACGTACGCAATGCGTAAGACAGTACATACATAACAGGGTAGTACAGTACAGCGAAGCTTTGGGTTTCTAAAAATCCGTCCACTGAGGGAATGCGGAGATTTCTCATAAGGCGCAAAATGGCAGAAAGCTGTCTTGAAATGTCCGTGCATTGTATGCCTTGGAAGTCTTCCGCAACTTCTTTCTCTCTGTGGACGGACCGGCTATGGCTGTCTTCGGTCTTGTTGGAGCATGAAACTGCGCGTTCTTGCTTGCTAGCTCCATTTTGCCTCGTAGCTACTACTTAGTGGTGAGTGGATGTGTTGTGTTGTGTAGCAAATGCGATTCACTGGGAACAAGGAGGAGAATAAGCGGGTGATTATGGATCTGGATATTGTACTGCGCAGTCACGACTGCCCCTACATCGTCCAGTGCCTCGGATGCTTCATCACTGAGGTACCTACCTACAGTACCTACTTACCTTCCTGTTGTACATATTGTACGTACGTAGTATGTGTGCGTGTGCATATACGTATTACGTACACTGCATAGCATAATGTAAAGTTTGGTGTATAGCCCGATATCGAATATAACCCGAGCAAATTGGTCGACTTTGTTTGTGTAACCCGATCGGGTAATACACCAAACTTTACAGTGGTATTTATTCGTACGGGTGTAGTTAGAATACTAGGCAGAAGTAAAGCATAACAAAGATGTCCTGTCAGGGATAGACATTTCTATCACCGTGGATCATACGCTCACCTTATGGACCAGTAGTTGCGTTGTCGCGATTAGGGTTGGTCGAGAGCGACCCCGCGGTAGTTAGTGAAAGTTTGGATCGTCAACGCCAGCTATTGTCAATTAACTTCTTTTCACTCGTTCCGTTTCCGCTCCCCCCATGGCGACAACGCAACTGGTCCATATCGTGTATTGCGTACGTATGTGTGTTGATGATGTAGAGCGATGTTTGGATATGCATGGAGCTGATGGCGACGTGTTTGGACAAGCTGATTCGTCGGATCAAGTCTCCGATTCCCGAGCGCATACTCGGCAAAATGGTTGTGTCCATTGTGAAGGCACTCAACTACTTGAAGGAGCAACAGGGCATCATTCACAGAGGTACGTCTGTCTCACAGATACACTGGCAGAGGAAAAGGAATGCATGCGTACTTGTTGAATGGGAGTGTGCAGATGTGAAGCCGTCGAATATGCTGTTGGATGGGGATGGGACGTTGAAGTTGTGTGACTTTGGGATCTCTGGGCGTTTGGTGGACTCCAAGGCCAAAACTCGCACTGCCGGATGCGCCGCGTACATGGCCGTAAGTCCCGAATAAGTACCCTACGATAATTGTGCGCTACACACGATGTGAGTAAACTCACGGTGAATTCCCCATAAGTATGTGATGAAGCATATAGGGAGGCCGGTGAATTCACCGGGAGTTTGAAACTCACCACGTGACGTGTGAACACGTGAGAAAAATTTTGCGCTTGGGAGCAAGTGAGGACGCTCACACGAAAAATGAAACTCGAAGTTCAAACTCACCGTAAATTCACCGTGAGTTGACTCACTACGTGTGTAGCGCGCTAATGTTAGTTGTTACGAAATCGGGCGACTGCGGATAGTTGCTATGTCGCTTGTATCCACTACTTGCGCAGGTACGGGGGCACTACAAAAACGAAAGGGCCATTCCCGTAAGCGCAAGTAGTGGATACTGGCGAAATAGCCTAATTATTGTAGTCAGTCGCTGGAGAAAAGTAAGCTTCCCGATTACCTTTTCCTATGCTTAGAGTGGAGTGTGTGGCGAGCTGTCCGGTTGTGTATGTGTACTGTATTCACTGTGCGTCTTGTGTATTAGTGAGTGTTTGTACGTGTTTCAGCCGGAGAGAATCGATCCTCCTGATCCGAAAAGTCCGGATTATGACGTGCGCGCGGATGTCTGGAGTCTCGGCATCTCCCTGGTTCGTCTCTTTCTTCCTATGCTTGTGCTATGTGAAGTTGGAGTGTACAGTACGTGTATGTCCAGCAGGAGAAGCCTGCCCCATGCTGTACTCAGTCAGTTCACTAGTGCGCCACACACGTGGCGAGTAAACTCACAAGGAATTCCCCATAAGCAGACATCGGCACGGGATTTGGGGTTGGGGTATGTAATTTTGGGAATCTCAATAGTGAGACTGTGAGCTTTGGTGGTTTGTGGTTTCTTCAATATATGGGGCTGGGGTTGTGTGAGGGGGTGGGCCCCAACTGACCCCAGGCCGACATCTGCATAAGTATGTGATGAAGCCTAGGAAGACTGGTGAATTCACCGGGAGTTTACTCACCATGTGTGTAGCGCGCTACTGACTGAGGTAATGCGTGGAGATCGTGAATCAAGTACTATACGTGGAGATGCGAGTACAGTCTGTGTGTGTGGTGTAGGTGGAGCTGGCGACGGGGCGGTTTCCGTACGCGGACTGCGTGACGGACTTTGAGGTGCTGGCGCGGATTCTGGAGGACGAGCCGCCGGTGCTGAGACCGGAGCAGGGCTTCTCCCCCGACTTCTGCGCCCTCCTCCGCGACTGTCTCACCAAGGACGCCAGGAGACGCTCCAAATACAGAAAACTCATGGTAGGTACTATGGACGATATGCGGTAACGGCTTTGGGTTGGTCGATAGCGACCCCGCGGAATTTAGTAGTGAAAGGTCGGGGTAGTCGACCATGTTCAATCATCTGGGAGCGGAAAAGGAGCGAGTGAAAAGAAGAACTGACAACAAACTAACGTCGACGACCCCGCAGACACCGAGCCAAACTGTCACTACATGCCGCGGGGTCGCCATCGACCAACCCAAACGCCTTACTGCATATGGTGGATAGAGAAACAGACATCGATCCGCTGCCTGGCTCCACGCACTGATACCCCGCCCTGCATTTCCTTCCATACGAATAATCGGCCATCCATTATATTCCTTGTTTGCCCCGTCGGTTCGTGTCCAATCCTGTACTAAATCTGCCAACCGCGCTTTTGTCTGAGCGCTACACCACGGTGCGGTGCGGTGTATTTATGTGGTGTGTGAGTGCGACGTTTTCCTTCATCATTGACATGGGAGGGAACGCTTCTCTTGAAAATGTGTGGCGCATAATGGACCGCCTCTACTGAATCTGTGCGTATTCATACTGTATTCGCCTTGCTCCATAAAGAGAGCGATTGTCGTTTCGACCTCCCCGCCGAATTGAGCTGTAGCTATCACACACACGCAATGCACGCCGAAGCAATTATTTTGCGCGTGTGTAATAACTGCAGCTCAAAATTCGGCGTACTTTGCGTAAAAACAATTGCTTCGGCGTGCTTTGCGTGTGTGTGATAACTACAGCTCCTCAGTTCGGCGGGGAGGTCGAAACGACAACCGCTCTTATGGAGCAAGGCGAATAGTGGCTCAAAGTACGTATGTTATAGGAGCATCCGTTCTTGAAGCATTACGAGACGGCGGAGGTGGATGTGGGCAGTTGGTTTCGAGAAGTCATGCTTAACTCCGCTTCTCCCTCCGACGTCGTTAACACCTCCTGCAGCACTCCCCCCACCCCTCTCGCCAAGTGATTCCAGCTACAGTAGGCTGGGCGGTGTACAAAAGGGAGTGAGGAGCCGAAGAGATATGTATTCATTCATCCTCCTGTTCCTGTAGTGTAGCCACGTATGGTATGGAACAGTCGGCGGTGAAACGTCAATCTGTGACAGACACACACCTGAGGGATATCAAACTTCTGCATTCATGGAACCGACTATGTGTATGTACATGTGTACTTTCTCGGGATAGTGTCTGTACATTATTGCTTTTTATCCTCCTGAACAATGCCGCGTTCACCAGACGTCCGTGTGTCGTTTGCGATCCCAGGTTCTCCTAGATACGTCGGATGGACGTGCTGGATTTACGTAGGTCTTGTGAACACGGCATTACTCCTCACTAACCAGGTCCGGTCAGACCCATTCCTCGCCATGTCTCACTGATGATATTATAATAATTGATTTGTCCGTTTCTATCTTCGATGTTGTCTTTGCTTGAATTTTGAGTCGGCTATTTTCGGGAAGGGTTTATGAACAATGTATGTACGGTAGGTGCAGCTCATTCGACCCAACCTCGGGCTTAGTTTTATTGTTGCAACGTTAAAAATAGTACTTTTCTTGCATTGGCGCGCTTATCTTACATGCTACATGAGCTGCAGGGGGTAGTACGTACGTACGCACGCACGCACTACATACAGTACGTACACGTAGCAGTTTTCAGTGTTACGACGTACTATGTGTAGTTGTTTTACCCAGTGTATGTGTCCGTACTTATAGTCTGGCCAATAGCAGTTGGTACCTGGACTCAAGGCGAGTTGCGTAGTTTGCATGTACTTCTGCTAAATAGGAGTACACGAAGCGTGGACAGAAATCCGCATATGTAAATCTATTTTACGCAACGCGCCTTGAGTCCAGGTGCCAACTGCTATTGGCCAGACTATAGGTACTTACTTACTATGAACTCCTTCAGTATGATGCTTGTGGGGGATTATTGAGCTGATGATTGATTTCAATATTTTCTTGATTTCACTGCAACATACAGTATGTTTTTGTTGTTTTTTATCGAGCCTATTATGTACTTTTGAAGGATTGTCCTATTTTGTGAGTCCTATCGTGTGGTACGTAAGTAAGTACTCCATATAAGGACGTACAGTATACAGTGTCGTGGTGTTGGGAGGGAGCTACAGTACAAGTAGTGCTACGTACTCTTAATACTGTGTGGCAAAAGCAGTACTGAGGGTGCACATGTCAGTGCATACATAAGTCAAGTGGAAGTCTCTAGGCATTGAGTTTGATGCGGTAGAAATGTGAAGCAGGTGACTTACTAGTCTACGTAGCGGTTTAGTGAATCTGGAAAACATTACGATTGCAGCATTCATTCTTGTGGCCTGGACCACACACTAGTGGGCTACACACGTGGTGAGTAAACTCACGGTGAATTCACTGGCCTCCCTATGCTTCATCGCATACGTACGGGGAATAGTGCCCTTTCAAAACTCCTCGGCCCTCCTTCCCCACCAAAAGTTGTCGTCAGCATGGGGATAGAAAAGCGAAGGAGTTGGGCTGATGGCAAGCAGCGTGAAAGGGCCCTCCCCGTCGTCTTTCCCCCTTTACTCGTAGTCCCTTTTTTCTCCCCCTTTCCTCCTAGAGTTGGCAGCACCCCAGCACCTCAAGTTTTTCCCCTTCAGTCCATTTATTTTCTATCCTTCTCCCTGTCAAGGTGAAACAAGGGTGCGTCTTGAGTGTAGTGTAGTGTAGGGGCACCTACTACAGTGTATGTATGTGAAATGTGACGTAGTGCGCCGCGGCCTAGTACCGATTTCGTATAGCCCCATGGGGATATACAAAAATTAAGAGGTCCTATATGGGGCTATGCATTGGGTGGGGCTATCATTGGCACTTTTTATGTTTTGCCAATATGGGGGTATGATTGGGGGGGGGGGGGGGGTATGCGCCGGTAATCGGTATTGTTTCGGCGAACGTTTGAAGATTGAAGGCGTCAGAAAGGCGGAATACAGGGTGTTTCATAAATCCCCGATGTTTTCTTATTTCCACCGGAGTTCACATTCGAATCGGTTTTTTTCGTTATACCAAGCTTCACGTTAATGTAGCCAAATTTCAGCTTCCTAGGTTATTGATGGCGCTGTAACGTCAAAGTTCCGCCTTTTTTGGCGCAAACGGAGGCAGGGCACTGAGGCGGCACGGATTTGCATTTTCGCTTTTTTCTCGCTCTTTCAAGTCTGTTCACCATTCCCGCTAACTTTTATGCATTTTGAGCAGTCTTGTCGAAGATAGATTTCAGTTTGATCACCATGCTCAGCGTCCCAAGGAAAAGCTTGGATGACCGATTTTGGCTTACACTGTTTGCTAAGTTCGAATCTGCAAGAGAAGTGGCATGGAGAAGGAAACTCTACCGAAACTTTCTCCAGATAAAAACTGGGGAGAGGATACTGCGGAAGGAAAACTAAGGAGAGACTGGGTTAGGTAACTGGGGAGAGAAAAACCGGAGCCGATCTGTACCTCCGCCTGCAAAAATGTGTGAAAATTACGCTTTCAAATCGAGCTGTTTGCCGCTTCCTGTTGCCTAGAAGCTGAAATTTTGCTAAATGTTGAGCCTTGGCTATTCAACGCAAACCGCATTCGATGTCCACTCCGGTGGGGAGATATAACACAACATCCGGCGAGTATATTATGAACACCCTGTATCACGGCAAAAAGTACAATCTGCACAAACGGTGGCGGCAAGAGCACGAACATCAGGCTTTTGTTTCTCCCGATGTGCGATGTGTAGCTATCCTTCGACACCCACATTCTCTGCGGGGGTGCTTTTTAATGCTGGTTCTTTCATAAACAACTTTATAGCAGGGCAATACAAACGAGATCAGCCAAGGAAAGGAACTTTTGTCCGCCTACTTTACTTACATACTTTTGCAGAAGTACTGTACATTGTATGTAATCTGATTTGCATGTACTGCTCACTGTACATACGTACTGTATAACATACGAGAAGAGCGCGGTTTTTTCATCTTCCCCAGCTCCCTACCCAATGAGATACGTAGCCAATGCTGCGACATTATCCATTTCTTCAGCTGCCGATTATCTTGTGTGAGGTGTGACCGTAAGGTGGCCCCCTATTACTTGCTTTGCGATGTCAAAAATCTTTTTTGATGAGGTTCACGGGAATCGCTATTATTCGCAAACGGTAAGGCGCAGAGCAATCGTACAAACACCACCCTGCAGTCCTTGAATTATGCTACGTTAGAAGCAAACCCGTTTTCATTATAAAGTCTGTTTTTAGAGTTATTGATGATGAAACACGAAGACGCAAGTGCGAACAAAAGTTACGTACATTCTGCGTACATATATGTACGTACGTACCCAGTAGTAAAACGTTCTGACCCTTTAGTAGCGGAAGGGCACAGACCGACAGACCTCTCCTCTTTTCTATCCCCATTCTGACGTCACGGGTCCGCTCAAACAGGGCCCTCTTTTCTGAGCGAAGGGAGGAAGCGAGAATTTTGAAAGGGCACTATTCCCCGTGAGTTTACTCGCTCCGTGTGTAGCGCACTACTGTAAAAGTTAGCTATTTATTTACGTTATCCGTTCTGTGTGAATGAGATTGCTGACGACGGCATTAGCTACCTTATCAGTACCTACATCACATCCTGTTCGTGTACAGTACCTATTGTAGTGCGTGTGTGTACATACGTACAGTGCAAACGTCATCTGATGGGTGATTGGTTTGGTACGGCGTCCTTTTCTTTATCTTCTAGACTGCCGCCGGCCAACTTTTTATTTCTTTGGTGAGCAGCTGCTGTTACGTCAGATCAGATATACGTTGTACGATTGTGCAGACTTTGGTCTTTGGTGTTTCAGTGTTTTCTAGCTGAAGCTACTGTACGTACGAAAAATAATATGCTAGCTGAGGAATGCTAGCTGAGGGCGTTCTTATCTTCAGGTTGCGTCACGTGGAAAGTTGAGCTGTAAAAGAAGAAGAGCGCAGTTTATTCTTCCTCATCTACTGCTCTGGATGCGGATGAGCATTTTGCTGCTGCTGCTGCTGTTTTCTCAGCTATTCTATTATCGCATTTTTTCGTATTTTCGGGAAACTGGAAACGGCGTCACATGATCGCATACTGTATCTGCGACTCTCATAGAGATTAGATATACATGTAGGCCTTGACCACAGACAAGGTATAGGTGTACCTATTGTAATTGTGCTCTACGGGAATGGAGGATGGAGTAGTGATGGGTGGTCGTACATTGGACGAGGCGTTTGTGACGACGGTAGGTTTGCACTGCGATCAGATCTCTGATTTGTACTCCCTCTACCAAGATATCAAGAAGCTGGAGGCCAGAGACGCGCTCAATTCTGCCCTCAAACACGGACTTATCACAGTGGAGCAGGGAGAACGCATCTATAACGAGGTCAGTATGTATGTACAATAGTCTTTCTCGCGTCCGTCGTAGCAAAAATATTTTTGGTACTGTCGTACTGAATGTATGTTGTTGCAAGTGTTACGTATTCAGGGGGGGGGGGGGGGGGTAGGTAGCCGACAAAAACCTGAGGCGCAAAATGCCCAATTTTCCTCTTTGCCTGCCACCTTCCGGCACCTTTTTATATCTACCATACAGTAATACATACACTAACCATACATACAGTAACCTAAGCCTCAAGCTAAGTACCACGTACCTAACTCCCCAGTATGTACATAATACATACAATCTCCAAACGCACAAAGCTATCATTTCCGCTATGTGTATGACACACAGTTATTGGACGAAGACTAACAAAACAGCTGCGTGAAGCAGGTGTGTGTGTGTGTCTTGTAGGCAGTGCAGCAAGAGCGCATGGCTCAGTTGGTGGAGTTGTTGGCTGGGCAGCTGGAGCGACTGGTGCAAGTTCTGCGCACAGATGGACGCAACGTGTCCGCCAAGAGACTGGCCGCTTTCCTGCAGTGGCCCAAGGCCAAGTTCGATCTGGGATTGCGAGAACTCCTCGTTCTACTCAGAAGCAGCTGATACCCAACCACCCACCCTCATCCCAAATGTCGCCTAATGCAATATTGCCATGCCATGGATTTTACGTGAAGATCCATTGTGATTTTACACGAACTGTACACTACTGTCTGTCGTGTCCGTAGTCCGTACTGTTGTAGCGGTTACGAGTATAGTGGAAGCGGATGGCTGTGCCTGTGACAAAGTAAGAAAAATGTCTTTATGGCATTGTCTTTCTATAGACATTCTATGTATGTACATAGCGTGTACAGGAACACACAGGTACAATTATCAAAATTCAATGCCTGAATATAATTTGAATATGAATATTTAATTTTGATATTTTGGTAGAGATTTGACTGAAAAGTTGACAGTAACGGCAGGAGTTGATGTGCCGAGACTTTTTTGGCTATTTGGAGCTGCCACAAAACATTGGTATTTACTTCAAGCATACAAGTACAAGTCAGAAAAGAACAAACATGTGAAAAAAAAACACTAAAGTTTGTGAACCACATTCTCTGTGGAAACTCTCCAAAATACATTTTTATAATTATGATAATATTGATTATTCATATTATTCAAATTATACAAACTATTCATATTATTGCTTCCAATTAATTTGAATATGAATATGAATATTGCAAGCTGTCTTTAATAACAAGGAATATGAATATGAATTATCCAAGCTGTTTTCAATTTGAATATGAATATAATTTGAATATGAATAGGCAACCCTGGTTCAACTGAAAGTGAACACAGAGGTAGGTACAGCAGGAGCACAATGAATGAACGAATATTCCTTCAGTGCATATAGTTGATGCTGTAGGCTTAGGCTTAGCTCTTTGTGCATACATACGTATACGTGCAGATAGATATACAAATAACGACAAAACGAAGGCGCTCTGCTGACTGAGCGAAAGCGCAGTCCAACTGAACAGTGAACACGCAGGTACGTACGGCAGGAGCACAATGAATGAACGAATATTCCTCCAGTGCATACAGGTGATGCTGTTTGACTTAGGTAGGCTTAGGCTTAGGCTTACAGTACGATTCTGCATTAACTATCACACACAAAAAATAACTCGCCAGAAGACATCCTGAAAGAATCTGTCAAAACCTCCACTGCTAATTTTCAGCGGGATTTCCAAATCAAAAAGCCGTTTGCTTCTATCTGCTCTCAGTGTCGAGATCTCGCCGATTTCCTTATGTACTGAAATCGCGTCGACAAAAAAAAAAAAAACACCCCCCCCCCCCCCCCCCCCCCCCCCCAAAAAAAACCAACCCACACACAAACCCCAAACAAAAACCCCCCCCCCCCCCCCCCCCCCCCAAAACCCCCCCCCCCCCCCCCCCCCCCCTTTGGCAGACGCTAAACCAAGCAAACCACGACACCCCACGACCCTGTACGCCCGATGCCCATTTTTATTGTTTTCATATCACGTATGCATATTTCTACCACTTTTGATTTTTCGGGCGTTTGCGAGGTTTAGAATTGCTCAATGGTCGACGCCCATTTTGGCGATTTCAGTTCATAAGGAAATCGGCGATATCTCGACACTGAGAGCAGATAGAAGCAAACGGCTTTTTGATTTGGAAATCCCGCTGAAAAGAACAGACAATTATTCGTGTGAAAGACAGAGCAGGGCCAAGAAAAAAAAAAAAAAAAACAAGGGCGCTGCTGTCCGAGCGAAAGCGCAGTCCAGCTGAACAGTGAACACGCAGGTACTGTAGCAGGAGCACAATGAACGAACGAATATTCCTTCAGTGTACGTACTATACAGTTGATGCTGTTTGACTTAGGCTTAGGCTTAGGCTGAGGCTTAGGCTAGCTCTTTGTGCATACGTATACACGTACGTGCAAATATAGAAACGACAAAACAAAGGAGCTGCTGTCCGATCGAAAGCGCAGTCCAACTGAACAGTGAACACGTATACTGTGCTAAAGCTGCTGTTGTATGAATGAAAGCAAGCCAACTGAAAAGGAGATCGGCGGAGGAGGCTAACAAGTGAGCAGTGAACAAGCAGAACATACGCCACTGCATACAGCTAAACTTTGTAATTAGGCTTAGGCTTAGGCTTAGGCTTAGGCTTAGGCTTAGGCTCTACGTATGCACAAAACATAGGAACGTCAAACTACGTACAGTACTACTGCTGCTGTTGTATGAATGAAAGCAAGCCAACTGAAAAGGAGATCGGCGGAGGAGGCTGACAAGTGAGCAGTGAACAAGCAGAACATACATACGCCACTGCATACAGCTAAACTGTGTGCTTAGGCTTAGGCTTAGGCTTAGGCTTAGGCTCTACGTATGCACAAAACATAGGAACGTCAAACTACGTACAGTACTACAGCTGCTGTTGTATGAATGAAAGCAAGCCAACTGAAAAGGAGATCGGCGGAGGAGGCTGAGAAGTGAGCAGTGAACAAGCAGAACATACGCCACTGCATACAGCTAAACTTTGTACTTAGGCTTAGGCTTAGGCTTAGGCTCTACGTATGCACAAAACATAGGAACGTCAAACTACGTACAGTACTACAGCTGCTGTTGTATGAATGAAAGCAAGCCAACTGAAAAGGAGATCGGCGGAGGAGGCTGACAAGTGAGCAGTGAACAAGCAGAACATACGCCACTGCATACAGCTAAACTTTGTACTTAGGCTAAGGCTTAGGCTTAGGCTTAATCTTAGGCTTAGGCTCTACGTATGCACAAAACATAGGAACGTCAAACTACGTACAGTACTACAGCTGCTGTTTTATGAATGAAAGCAAGCCAACTGAAAAGGAGATCGGCGGAGGAGGCTGACAAGTGAGCAGTGAACAAGCAGAACATACGCCACTGCATACAGCTAAACTCTGTACTTAGGCTTAGGCTTAGGCTTAGGCTTAGGCTTAGGCTTAGGCTCTACGTATGCACAAAACATAGGAACGTCAAACTACGTACAGTACTACAGCTGCTGTTTTATGAATAAAAGCAAGCCAACTGAAAAGGAGATCGGCGGAGGAGGCTAACAAGTGAGCAGTGAACAAGCAGAACATACGCCACTGCATACAGCTAAACTTTGTAATTAGGCTTAGGCTTAGGCTTAGGCTTAGGCTTAGGCTTAGGCTCTACGTATGCACAAAACATAGGAACGTCAAACTACGTACAGTACTACTGCTGCTGTTGTATGAATGAAAGCAAGCCAACTGAAAAGGAGATCGGCGGAGGAGGCTGACAAGTGAGCAGTGAACAAGCAGAACATACATACGCCACTGCATACAGCTAAACTGTGTGCTTAGGCTTAGGCTTAGGCTTAGGCTCTACGTATGCACAAAACATAGGAACGTCAAACTACGTACAGTACTACAGCTGCTGTTGTATGAATGAAAGCAAGCCAACTGAAAAGGAGATCGGCGGAGGAGGCTGAGAAGTGAGCAGTGAACAAGCAAAACATACGCCACTGCATACAGCTAAACTTTGTACTTAGGCTTAGGCTTAGGCTTAGGCTCTACGTATGCACAAAACATAGGAACGTCAAACTACGTACGTACAGTACTACAGCTGCTGTTGTATGAATGAAAGCAAGCCAACTGAAAAGGAGATCGGCGGAGGAGGCTGACAAGTGAGCAGTGAACAAGCAGAACATACGCCACTGCATACAGCTAAACTTTGTACTTAGGCTAAGGCTTAGGCTTAGGCTTAGGCTTAGGCTTAATCTTAGGCTTAGGCTCTACGTATGCACAAAACATAGGAACGTCAAACTACGTACAGTACTACAGCTGCTGTTTTATGAATGAAAGCAAGCCAACTGAAAAGGAGATCGGCGGAGGAGGCTGACAAGTGAGCAGTGAACAAGCAGAACATACGCCACTGCATACAGCTAAACTCTGTACTTAGGCTTAGGCTTAGGCTTAGGCTTAGGCTTAGGCTTAGGCTTAGGCTTAGGCTCTACGTATGCACAAAACATAGGAACGTCAAACTACGTACAGTACTACAGCTGCTGTTTTATGAATAAAAGCAAGCCAACTGAAAAGGAGATCGGCGGAGGAGGCTGACAAGTGAGCAGTGAACAAGTAGAACATACACCACTGCATACAGCTAAACTTTGTACTTAGGCTTAGGCTTAGGCTTAGGCTTAGGCTTAGGCTTAGGCTCTACCCATGCACAAAACATAGGAACGTCAAACTACGTACAGTACTACAGCTGCTGTTGTATGAATGAAAGCAAGCCAACTGAAAAGGAGATCGGCGGAGGAGGCTGACAAGTGAGCAGTGAACAAGCAGAACATACGCCACTGCATACAGCTAAACTTTGTACTTAGGCTTAGGCTTAGGCTTAGGCTTAGGCTTAGGCTTAGGCTCTACCCATGCACAAAACATAGGAACGTCAAACTACGTACAGTACTACAGCTGCTGTTGTATGAATGAAAGCAAGCCAACTGAAAAGGAGATCGGCGGAGGAGGCTGACAAGTGAGCAGTGAACAAGCAGAACATACGCCACTGCATACAGCTAAACTTTGTACTTAGGCTTAGGCTTAGGCTTAGGCTCTACTCATGCACAAAACATAGGAACGTCAAACTACGTACAGTACTATAGCTGCTGTTGTATGAATGAAAGCAAGCCAACTGAAAAGGAGATCGGCGGAGGAGGCTGACAAGTGAGCAGTGAACAAGTAGAACATACGCCACTGCATACAGCTAAACTTTGTACTTAGGCTTAGGCTTAGGCTTAGGCTCTACCCATGCACAAAACATAGGAACGTCAAACTACATACAGTACTACAGCTGCTGTTGTATGAATGAAAGCAAGCCAACTGAAAAGGAGATCGGCGGAGGAGGCTGACAAGTGAGCAGTGAACAAGCAGAACATACGCCACTGCATACAGCTAAACTTTGTACTTAGGCTTAGGCTTAGGCTTAGGCTCTACGTATGCACAAAACATAGGAACGTCAAACTACGTACAGTACAGTACTACTTCTGCTGTTTTATGAATGAAAGCAAGCCAACTGAAAAGGAGATCGGCGGAGGAGGCTGACAAGTGAGCAGTGAACAAGCAGAACATACGCCACTGCATACAGCTAAACTTTGTACTTAGGCTTAGGCTTAGGCTTAGGCTTAGGCTTAGGCTCTACGTATGCACAAAACATAGGAACGTCAAACTACGTACAGTACTACAGCTGCTGTTGTATGAATGAAAGCAAGCCAACTGAAAAGGAGATCGGCGGAGGAGGCTGACAAGTGAGCAGTGAACAAGCAGAACATACGCCACTGCATACAGCTAAACTTTGTACTTAGGCTTAGGCTTAGGCTTAGGCTCTACGTATGCACAAAACATAGGAACGTCAAACTACGTACAGTACCACAGCTGCTGTTGTAGGGTATGAATGAAAGCAAGCCAACTGAAAAGGAGATCGGCGGAGGAGGCTGACAAGTGAGCAGTGAACAAGCAGAACATACGCCACTGCATACAGCTAAACTTTGTACTTAATTAGGCTAAGGCTTAGGCTTAGGCTCTACGTATGCACAAAACATAGGAACGTCAAACTACGTACAGTACTACAGCTGCTGTTGTATGAATGAAAGCAAGCCAACTATAATTGTTTATTCAGTCAAATCTGACATGAATATGAAAAGCATCGAACATCCACAACAAAGTAGACATTTTACGACACTGTATACATACAAGTAAATATGTAAACGGCACAGAAAAATCATAGCTAAAACTTGTACACTCGGGCATGATCGGCGATATTAAAGTTGTCCAAAGAAGTGGCAAAGGAATTTCGTGAGTTACTCGAAATAATACATTCCGGCAGCAAGTTCCACATAGGTACAACGCGATGCCAAAACATGGATTTTTGTAAACTAGTGTTAGCAAATGGCACAATTAGCTTCAGTGGGTGACCGCGGGTTGAACGCGCCTTACGAAAAAACTGATTTTCATCCAAATCTACACGCCCCGTAAAAATACAGTAGCACATGCACAGATCAGCTTTTATACGTCGCACCTCCAAACTCTGAATACCAAGATGAGCACAACGCAATTCGTAGCAAGGTTTGACACCGTGACACCTAGAAAATACAGCTGAAGTATAGAATGACTGTACTCGCTCGATCAACCGTATATCAGATACCTTAGAGGGGCTCCATACAATAGTTGCAAACTCTAACAGTGGCCGTACATACGTGAAATATGCACGCATAAGAATGTCGGCGTTGGTTGTACTGAAAGCTTTAAGAATGGAACGCGCAACACCATACGCTTTTGCCGATATAATAGAGCAGTGCTGAGTAAAAGAAAAGTTAGAGGACATAATTACGCCTAAATCCCTACATGAGGACACACATGCAAGGTTGGAGCCAGACAAACTGTACAAAATTGGTTGCGAATTACCAAGAATAGATAGCACATTACATTTAGCCACATTGATAGAGAGTTGCCATTTTACATCCCACTCTTGGATAATAGATAACGCATCTTGAAGGGCTGCTGCATTATCCGCTTACCGTAGGTCCATTTCTTTCAACAAAATGCCGTTGTTGAACGAAATTTTTCATTCAACAATTTTTCGTGTTGATTCCTTTACTGTTGAATGAAATTGCCTGTTGATTGAAACTTTTGAACTGCTGAGAAATTCAATTTAGTGTTGATAGATCATGGAAAAAGTGTTGATTGCGGAGAAGGAGTCAACACGCTAATCAACAAAAAATTGGTGTTGATAAGAGTCAAAAGAGTTAAAAGATAAATGAGTCAAAACATGAGTCAACAAAAATGAAGCAACAAAATTTTGTTGAATGAAAAATTGAATCAACACGTGAAAAACAAATTTCAAATTGTTGAACGAACTGCCCAAAAGCCAAAATAGACCCGTTTCACCGGTAAGCGGATATTACTGTCAGCAAAAACTTTGACATCATCTGCATACATTCTAACAAAGACTGGGAGGTGAGCGAGTTCAGAAACCAGGTCATATGTATAAAGATCAAAGAAGCTGGGGCCTAAAACAGAACCCTGTGGTACACCACTATCAACATTAGCCACGCTTGAGAAAACGTCACCTACTAACACTCGTTGCTCCCTATTGGTAAGAAAATCTTTGACCCAATCAAACAGCTGTCCATGAATACCGTATGCACGAAGTTTGTACAGGAGCTTATTATGTGGTATCACATCAAAGGCTTTGCTATGGTCCAAAAATGCAATATGACAAGCGCGCCTATCAACAATAAAAGATGTCCAGTGAAAAGCACAGTCCAGTAATTGAGTAATAACAGATCTTTTAGGTAAAAAGCCGTGCTGTTCAGATACTACAAGATTATGTACTGAAAGATGATTCAAAATGGCCTTATTGATTACACGCTCCATAGTTTTACCCACATCACTAGTAACAGAAATAGGCCTGTAGTTAGCTGCAGAGGACGCTGAACCTTTCTTAAAAACTGGCACCACATTCGCGAGCTTCCATATGCGAGGCAATTTGCCAGTGTTAAAACTAACACGAAAAATTCTACTGATTGGTTCACATATACAAGCTGCACATGAGACATTGTCATAGCAGTACGAAGCGATTTTCTTAAGCAAGATGGCCGGTATTCTGTCAGGTGTATTTGTGACCTTAGAAGGCAGATGCCTAAGAAAATTACATACGTTGTGCTGGAGGAAGCTTACTGAGCTGCAACGTGCCGCACATTTGTTGGGAAAAGGTGGGAGCATACCGTCGTCGTGCGTGAAGGTAGAGCAGAACTGCTGATTGAGGACCGTTGCCTTATTTGCATTGTCAATTGCGACTGTGCCATCAGCTTTCTGTAGTGGTGCCACTGGTTTCCTGTTCCTAAGTTTACTGGCAGCATAGCGGTAGAAGGAGTTGGAGTCTTTTAGCGCTGACTCTTCCCGCGATTTGACGTATTTTCGCAATGCAGCCGCATATTCCTTTTCCGCTCCCTTGTAATCTGCCATAGCCGCTGCATTGACGCTCCTGAGCTTCCAAGCCTGCTTGCGCCTAGCACGTAGAACACGGATACGTTTGGGTAAAGTAAAACTACGGTGGTGATATGGCACTATTTTGGTAGGTACATATAAGTCAATGATCGTGTACATAGCGTTTAGAAAAACAGCATAAAACTCATCGATAGAGGCACAGGAAGAAAATAGCACATCCCACTGAAGCCCACTCAGAAATACTAGAATGCCTGGAAGGTCGATCTGACTCCATAACTTTACAGCCCTCGATCCTTGTTCGCGCCTAGGCTCACACGCAATAGAGAAGGTAATGCTCATGTGGTCACTAGTGGAAAAAGGCACATCAACAGAGACATTTTGTACATGCATGGGTACAGAGGAGAATACAAGATCAAGTATATTATTACTGCGTATATACGTTGGCGATAACACCAGTTGGGTGAGGTTGTTCTGAAGGAAGCAGTCGAGAAGAATAGCATGAGCTCCTGCAGGCGACTCCAGCATATCCCAATTGATGTTAGGTAGGTTGTAGTCACCGACTAAGCAGACAGGGCCCTTGGGTGTAGAGCAAAGCCAAGTGATGCATTCCGCTATCAAGCGTGATTCCTCTGTTGTTGCTGCTGGGTAACGGTAGGAACAAATGATGCGAGATTGAGCCCCATGTACATCCGTAATGTCGGCCGCCACTATTTCTGCATCCGAAAATTGATCAGGGATTAGTACTGGTTGCGATTGTAGGGATTCATGCAGTAGCAAGCAGACCCCTCCTCCTCTCCGCCCTTTTCTGTCCCGTCTATGCAGCGTGTAGTAGTACCGTCTGGAGGTAGATGGATCAGACAGTAGCATGCCGTCCGTAAAAGCGTTTTGCAGACGAGTTTCTGTTATCGCGATGATGTAGAAGGACTCAGCAGCAAGCAGCTGAGCCAAGGCCTGCCGTTTATCAAGGGCGTTTAGTCCGTTTGCGTTGAATAGCGTACAGCGTATGTAGTCATTATTGGCTGGGGAGCAGTAGGAGGCAGAAGGCTGCTGTTGATTGTCTAGGACTGCTGAGCACCTGCCAGGTTTCCCGCCTCATTGGAGGGAGAGGCGGCGGCAGCGGGAAGGGAGGTAGCGGCGGGAGCAGCAGCAGCAGGAGGGGGAACAGCTGAAGCAGGAGGAGGATGGGCAGATTGACGGATGGTAGCCGACTGCAGATTCACAAGTTCCTCAGCAGTGGGCGGCACCCCCTGCCGCGGCCACTCATCCTCAGCAGTAGCTCGATGCAGTTTGAAGATTCGCGAAGCGTATCGCTCTCCTTTCACGACGAACTTCGTAATAGCAGCAGAGAGCGTATCGTAACTGCAGTCCGCTCCATGCAGCTGACGATTGAGCTCTCTGCATCGCCAGCGCGTATCAGCGTCCGTCTTCCTCTCTTGCGCAGAGAGCGGCGGCCTGAGGTAGACGGAACGAAAGCCGCTGAAAGCCGCACTGTCTTCAGTGCTTTCGCACTGTCTTTCGCACTGTCCTCCAACTGAAAAGGAGATCGGCGGAGGAGGCTGACAAGTGAGCAGTGAACAAGCAGAACATACGCCACTGCATACAGCTAAACTTTGTACTTAGGCTTAGGCTTAGGCTTAGGCTTAGGCTTAGGCTTAGGCTCTACGTATGCACAATACATAGGAACGTCAAACTACGTACAGTACTACAGCTGCTGTTAATGTATGAATGAAAGCAAGCCAACTGAAAAAGAGATCGGCGGAGGACGCTGACAAGTGAGCAGTGAACAAGCAGAACATACGCCACTGCATACAGCAAAACTTTGTACTTAGGCTTAGGCTTAGGCTTAGGCTTAGGCTTAGGCTTAGGCTTAGGCTTAGGCTTAGGCTTAGGCTTAGGCTCTACGTATGCACAATACATAGGAACGTCAAACTACGTACAGTACTACAGCTGCTGTTGTACAGTATGAATGAAAGCAAGCCAACTGAAAAGGAGATCGGCGGAGGACGCTGACAAGTGAGCAGTGAACAAGCAGAACATACGCCACTGCATACAGCAAAACTTTGTACTTAGGCTTAGGCTTAGGCTTAGGCTCTACGTATGCACAAAACATAGGAACGTCAAACTACGTACAGTACTACAGCTGCTGTTGTATGAATGAAAGCAAGCCAACTGAAAAGGAGATCGGCGGAGGACGCTGACAAGTGAGCAGTGAACAAGCAGAACATACGCCACTGCATACAGCTAAACTTTGTAGTTAGGCTTAGGCTTAGGCTTAGGCTTAGGCTCTACGTATGCACAATACATGGGAACGTCAAACTACGTACAGTCACACTCTACAGTACAGCTGCTGTTGTATGAATGAAAGCAAGCCAACTGAAAAGGAGATCGGCGGAGGACGCTGACAAGTGAGCAGTGAACAAGCAGAACATACGCCACTGCATACAGCTAAACTTTGTACTTAGGCTTAGGCTTAGGCTTAGGCTTAGGCTTAGGCTTAGGCTCTACGTATGCACAATACATAGGAACGTCAAACTACGTACAGTACTACAGCTGCTGTTGTATGAATGAAAGCAAGCCAACTGAAAAGGAGATCGGCGGAGGACGCTGACAAGTGAGCAGTGAACAAGCAGAACATACGCCACTGCATACAGCAAAACTTTGTACTTAGGCTTAGGCTTAGGCTTAGGCTCTACGTATGCACAAAACATAGGAACGTCAAACTACTTACAGTACCACAACTGCTGTTGTATGAATGAAAGCAAGCCAACTGAAAAGGAGATCGGCGGAGGACGCTGACAAGTGAGCAGTGAACAAGCAGAACATACGCCACTGCATAACAGCTAAACTTTGTACTTAGGCTTAGGCTTAGGCTTAGGCTTAGGCTCTACGTATGCACAATACATGGGAACGTCAAACTACGTTCCTATGTACAGTCACACTCTACAGTACAGCTGCTGTTGTATGAGTGAAAGCAAGCCAACTGAAAAGGAGATCGGCGGAGGACGCTGACAAGTGAGCAGTGAACAAGCAGAACATACGCCACTGCATAACAGCTAAACTTTGTACTTAGGCTTAGGCTTAGGCTTAGGCTTAGGCTCTACGTATGCACAATACATGGGAACGTCAAACTACGTTCCTACAGTCACACTCTACAGTACAGCTGCTGTTGTATGAGTGAAAGCAAGCCAACTGAAAAGGAGATCGGCGGAGGACGCTGACAAGTGAGCAGTGAACAAGCAGAACATACGCCACTGCATACAGCAGAACTTTGTACTTAGGCTTAGGCTTAGGCTCTACGTATGCACAATACATAGGAACGTCAAACTACGTACAGTACTACTGTACCATATACAGTATACGTATTGGTCAACATAAAATATTCCATGAAGGATTTTCGTGGGATACGTCCAGGAGGATATTTTCGTCCAGGAGGATACTGAGTATAGCCGACAAAAACCTGAGGCGGAAAATGCCAAGATCGACCTCTTTGCCGAGACTCTCCATAGTTACTACTTACGTATCTTCCTACCATTTTAATAAATTTTGCCCCTCTAGCACCTGAATTTTTGGGGTGTAAGAGAAAACTAAGGGGCGACATGCGCCTCAGATTTTCACTATACACTTATCGTATTTTTGGGTGTATATCCCCCTGAGTATATCCCCCCAGTGTATAACCCCCCATTGGCAAAACATAAATTTTGTCCTATGTATATCCCCCTGGTGTATAACCCCCCATGTACTGGAAGGTACCTAACCTACCTATGTAAGCTGGTCATAAGCTAGCTATAGCTACTCCTACAACATGCTACCATGCCTATAAGCTTAGCTGAGCATGTCTTATACTAGAATAACCCTGTTTTGACCGCGATTATGCCCTAAAACACGTACTTTTGACCTCAAAAACATGCCTCTACACACCTCTCAAAAACATAAATTTTGTCCCATGTATATCCCCCCCCCCCCCCCCAGTGTATATCCCCCCCAGTGTATAACCCCCATCAGACCTCTCGATTTTTGTATAGCCCCGGGGCTATACACCCAAAAATACGGTACCCCTAGGCACGTCCTATTGAACAAAAGCATACCTCCACCAGCAGCTGGGAGCCGAACAGTTCAAGTTTTCGGGATATGGACACCCGGCCGGTCCACATCCGATCCATGGACCCAGTGCATTTGTAGCCTCTGAACTCGTCGTAGGGTCCAGTCTGCCCGAATTTACGCACTCGTCGATCAAGGCTTGCGTGCACTCCACCGCTTGTGTTAGACTAGGCAAAGATATGGTAATGGAAATAGCAAGTAGCAGAAAAATATCCCAGGCTCTGCACTTTGACATGACGAAGATCAATCTGCAAACGATATAATTACCGTGGACTTTTGGACACTAAACATCCAGTATCGCTTGACGTTATTTATTTATCTGACATGGAAAGCAGTCTGATGATGTGATCGTAATGATATATAGTAGTTCATAAAACAAGGGTGCTGTGAATTATTTGCCAAATTTCTATCAAGCGTGCATGGAGCAATCCGGCATTGTCTGTCTGCATGACATTAGCCTGCTATTTGATCGATTCCGGAACCCGGACACAGAGGGGAGAGCAATCACACCCACTCCAGTGCTTGTTTGTGTCCACGGTTCGATTTTTATGGATACAAGACACCGGAGTCAGAGCCGGATTTCAAAATTAAAGGGGTACCGTATCCGGGAGATCATTTCATCAACGTTGAAGTACCGGGCTATGCATAGGGGGGGGGGGGGGGGGGGGGGGGCTATGCATGCACAGGTAAATACGGTACCGTATGGTGGATTGTTGGACAACACGCAGGGTTAGGTAATCGTATTACAGTTTCGTCAAGCAAGAGTGAAGAACAAATCCGGCTATTATTTATCGAAAGATGTTTGACCGCTTTGCGCTACGTTGGCTACAGTAGATCCTGAAATATTTAAAACACAGGTATTTATACTAACATGCGGTCGTATGAAGAAAAAAACGCACTTTTAGTCGAATCTGACAGCAAAGTGTTGGCTCAATCACTTGGAAGAAAATGCACTCGGCATATGCCTATGGGTCAGTTTTTCTTTTTTCTTTCCTGCAGGCAGTCGGTTTTGTTTTCGCGCTTCGCCTCTTCATCGTCGTCATGTGGGGCAGCGGAAGCGGCGGATCCTTGCAGTCCAAGAGAGCGGTGCCCATGGGGGAAGAAGCTAGCAGTTCCAAGTCCAAACAGGCATCCCTGGCGCAGAAACCATCGGTGGCATCGGGGCAGCAATCAGCTCCAACAGGAGAAGGGACGACCGCCAGAGCCGGAGGGAAAGAGAAGCACTCGCCGCAGCGTGGACGTGGCGAAGAGGCCGGCGGGGGATTGGATCTGCGCAAGTTCATCGATCGCCACTTTCCGCAGGTGGACCCGCAGGAGTTGAAGCAGCAGGGCAAGGCGGTGTCGGACGAGTTCACCACCAGCGTGGACTACTCGGAAGAGGAGCTGATGCAGCTATGCGAGCTGAGCAAGGCCGCCTTTAAGCGCGACGCGACCCTGGTGAAGGTGCAGCCGCCGGTGACGGTGGTCGGGGACATTCACGGACAGCTGCGCGATCTGATGCGAGTGTTCCGCATGTTCAAGCCGCCCAAGTGCGCCTTCCTCTTCCTCGGCGACTATGTGGACCGCGGTCGGCAGAGTCTGGAATGCATCTGCGTCGTGCTTGCCATGAAGTGCCGATACCCTCGAAAAGTCTTCCTCCTTCGCGGAAATCACGAATGCGCCAAGTATAACCAACCTCACCGGCACCGGCATCTAGATTTTCTTTTACCATTCAGAAATAACAAGAGTTGTTTGTGAGTTTGCAGCATAAATCGAATCTACGGTTTCTGGGACGAGATTCAGCGTCGCTTCGGCAATGTGCGGGTGTGGAAGGCGTTGAACGATGTTTTTTCTTGGATGCCGCTCGCCGGACTCGTCGGTCGCCGCATCCTGTGCATGCATGGCGGACTCAGTCCCGAACTGCAGAACCTGCACCAGATACGAGACATCCAGCGGCCCCTAGACTACACGGCTTTCACGAAAAACGGACTGCAGACTGACCTGCTCTGGGCGGATCCAGACTACAACGCGCCAGGATGGCGCGCCAGCTACCGCGGAATCAGCCACAATTTCGGAGAGGACGTGGCAAAGGTTGGTGCGATATTCCGCCTGCATTCCGTTGAGACCTACAAACTCTGTTACCGTAACCGGTGCACAGCCCATAGGTCATCTTGGCTATAGGCTTGGCTTAAGGCCATGATGGCATTGTATGTTATGCTCCATGTCCGAGTGCGACCAAGCTCACTTGTTTGCTTGTTACCATTTTGTTTAGCAATGTATGCAGCAGCTGGGCATAGACGTAGTGATTCGAGCTCATCAAGTGGTGCAGGAGGGATACCAGTTCTTCGCCGGTCGCAGTCTCATCACTCTGTTCACCGCCGCCAATTACTGCAACGAGTACAATAATGAAGGTGCAATACTACACGTGGATGCGGATATGACGCTGCGGCTCACCATACTCAAGGCCACCAAGTTAGCGCATGGGAAGCCGGTGCCCGTCGGAATGGCCGCATCTGATCCGTGACACGAAGACAAACAGAACACACTTACTCACCAAATGTTGCATTACATACTAACCCGAGAAATAAAATACCTGCTGCGCTGCTATCTCACACGGCTGACAATCGTTGCCTACTCCGTTGTACTTCAAGTGTAAATAATTGGGTTCCCAGCTGTGGATGGAAATGAGCTCCACGCGCGACCAGCAGCGCATGTTTCGATGTGAAATTTGCAATCCAATCAAAATATTCACAAAATCAAAATATCCATCCACATGGCGCGTTCACAAGACGTCCGTAAATCCGTAAATCCGTACGTCCGTCCGTTCGTCAACCCATAATGTGTTCGTCCGTCGGTCCGTCAACCAATATGGTTGACGAACAAGCGGACGTACGGATTTACGGATTTACGGACGTCTTATGAACGCGCCAACACACACAAAGGCAGCTGTGCGTATTGTTTTGACTCAGAGCAACAATGAATCTAGAACAAACAAATGCTCGGTTACGGCATAGACGTCCAAGTCGGAGCGAGAAAAACCATGTACTCCTAGAGAGGCCTTCTAATGATGGCTTCTTTAGGAATACATGAAAAACCGAAAAACAAAACTCAAGTCAAGTCAAGTCAAAACTCAAAAGAAGTCTTCTCGTCTCTGGTCCTCCTTCCTTCCCCTCGCTGTTTGTTTATTTTTGTGTGTCCATGCGCTTATATGGCAACTAATAAATAGCTTCCTTCTTCGCGTTATGCAATCTTCAACTCAAAGGCCGAAGAAAATCGTGCGAAGAACGTATCAAGTGAGAAGCAGAAGCAGATTATCACAGTCGCCGGTAAGCATGTATATAGCTTGGGAACGATCAGGACCGTGTTTTGCCGAATCTGGCGCCAAAGCGTTATTTTTTTACAAAATGTGTGCAAGTTTTTCACATTTTCCTACAAATTTGCATGGACAGCTATAGTCTGGCCGGTAGGAGTTGGCAGTAGGCGCTGATAGAGTCATGGACTCCTTCAGTAAGTTATGTACTCCTAGAGAAAAAGAAGTGGGCCTTTTCTCTCTAGGAGTACATAACTTACTGAAAGAGTCCATGACTCTATCAGCGCCTAGAGAAATTCAAGGTTTCGTTTTGCGATCTCCATACACAGACATCTAGAAAGTACACGGACATAGCACTCTATTTTGGTACTGGACATCAGGTAGAAGTCCATGCACATACATAACATGTGGAACAAAGGGCAGCTTTTACACTCCAGAGTACTACAGCACAAAATTGGCATGCAACTAGGTTTGGTGGGTATCTTGTCATTCGAAAACAATATCTCCTTCAATTTTACCAGATTTTACATCAAGGCTAAGCTATATACCTGAACAGGTGCCCACTTTTTCACATCCTACATAGTGCACTCACTTACTCACCATGCAGTGCACTTATCTGACTAGGATCCAGGACGGCCGGCCTGCCTAGTTAGGCCTGTGTATGAGAATGAAGGAAAACAGCATAGAACAAGGACCAGTTACACACATCACAAATCATCGTTGCAAACAGCAGTAATTGATAATAGGAATACCATATTTTGGGTGTATATCCCCCTGAGTATATCCCCAACATATTATATCCCCCTGGTGTATAGCCCCATCCATGTACTGTAGGGTACTTAACCAGTACTGAATATGCCTGCCAACTCCATTCATTGGTGATCACGCGTGAGCACGAAAAAAAGAAGCCTCCAGTACTGAAGGTGATCACGCGTGAGCACTTATGAGCACCTGAGCTCATAAAAGTCGACCGAAGTGCTCACGCGTGATCACCTATGCTCACGCGTGATCACCTTCAGTACTGGAGGCTTCTTTTTTTCGTGCTCACGCGTGATCACCAATGAATGGAGTTGGCAGGCATATTCAGTACTGGTTAACTTACCGATGTAAGCTGGTCATAGGCTAGCTATAGCTACTCCTACACCAAGTTACTATGCTTATAGGCCTAGCTGATCATGTCTTGTACTAGAATAACCCTGTTTTAACTTCAATTATGCCCTAAAACACATACAGGATCTCATAATAAACCAAACACTGCATAACCCCATCAGACCACTTGATTTTGTATAGCCCATGGGGTATTCACCCAAAAATATAGTGTGGTACAAAATCACAACTGGGATGATCCACTGGACAGCTTTTTGACCTTCGTTTGTTTGCGCTTCATCGTTCCTGAGCTAAAAAGCATGCAAAGAACATTTGTCAAGACCAATTATCAGTGAAGAGTATGATGCAGAGATCGTTTTTCTTTCTTCTCCAAAAAACCGCATCTCTTTCTGTGGAGCATGTGAAGAGATATCTCACTCAGAAGATCCCCAGTTTGAACTCCCGCGTGTTGAAAGATAGCCATTCCGTTCTGGATATCACACCTAGTGTCCGCACAAAAAAAATAAATTCGTGGACTCCTTTGTCCGCCTAAGCTCTCTAGAAGTCCGTGCTCCATAACACCGCAAGGACTCCTATGTATTCTTTCTCAAGGTGTTCATGGCTGTATTGTTTCATGTGTCACGGACACCTTTACAGGTTGAGTATGTAAATGTCAGGAGTACATGGCATTTTCGTCCTTCTTTTCCTCCTTCTCCTGTTTCTCGCTGCCATCTCCTACTGGCCAGACTATAGAAGTATGGACTTTTAGCCGTTATAATATTGAATTTTGCTAATCCAGAAATAAAGATGTGCAGCCAAACTCGGTCTTGGGCGTTTCTACGGCTGTCAATGCCTTTACATACGTCGAGCCATGGACACGCGGTTGAGCGTACGCCCAGCGGATCTCTCTGAAAAGATTGATGTGAATGAGCCTTGATACCTATTTGTTCTTCTTCAGGTCTTTTCTTCTCGAATCGCTGTGGGTTCACGACTGGGATCTGGCGGAAGAGTGATGCGTTCAGCTCCGTCTCTGGCGGCTGACGTGTCTGTGGGTTCTCCTCCGCTCGTACAGCGAAGGCGAGCCCTAGTGTCGCCGATTGTCGGCATAAGTCCGCTCAGGAGCAGCAAAGTTGTCGCCTCGGCCTCTTCTCACAAGAAGAAGGAGGCGGTGCACAGTAGAGCGCCGAGACGCATCAGTTTCATCAAGAAACCGAAGAAATCTTCGGATGACGAGGATGAGATGCAACTGCACCAGCCGATCCTACCACTTTCTGCGCAAGAAGTGACTGAGATGTTCGAACGGGTGCATTCAAAGTTGGAAAGGGAAAAGGTAGCTGTATGTTTATTTACGATATGCAGTAAGGCGATTGGGTTGGTCGATGGCGACCCCGCGGTATTTAGTAAATGTTTGGAGCACGGTGTCTGCGGGGTCGTCGACATCATTTGTTGTCAGTTCTTCTCTTTTCTCGCTGCTTTTCCGCTCCCATATCCCTTAAAGGATCAAATCACTTGTATAGAAGTGATGGCCAAAAATCGTCCAAAAAGAGATTTTTAAAAATCCACATATGCACAAATTTTGACACGCCCGATATCGTCATAAGTGCGGCTCAAAATGACGGGAGCGCCGGAGCCAATTTCCGTCATCATATTTTTAGGCGACTATTGGATTTTGTTTCGAGAAGGAAGTCGTCGTATTTTTAATATGCAGGGTATCAGTGAATGTGGATCCAGCTTGAGCACAAGTGAACTATTTTGTTTGCCGTTGCATATATTGCATGCATATTCAAATGTGAAGGAACAATAACAGATGATTGACGTCATTTGCAAATTTATGTGCATCATTGATGTCATTTTTCGTGGTTTTTTGCACAAATTAGAAATTCTACTCCTTTTTACACATTTTGAGGGCATGTGCGTATAAATTTTGAATGCGCGCCAAAATCTTCCTGGTCATATAACTTGCGCATCATACAAAAGCTAAAGATTTCGAAATAAGAAAGGTAAAATAAAATAATTTCATTGAACAAAGATGAAGAAGGTGAATGTGAATGAAAGAGGAAAACGGGTGAATAGAGAATTAGAATGAGGAATGAAAAGAAAGCGCAAAAAGGGTGATTTAGAGAGCAACAAGAGAAGGAGCTACCAGATTTGTGGACTCCAGTAGAAGAGGAGGTGTGACGGCTGTACCTGGAGAAATGCAACAGACAAATTGCAAGATACTGGGAGCAAACGAAGAGAAAGAAAGAGAAAGAGCTGAGGGCTAAAAGGGCCAAGAAAGACTACTATCTGTTTAGGGGTGTTCTGCAGCCTGTTAAAAAATAATGCACCATACACACCTTTTTATGGTCTGGGAGCCATTTTTCATACTTGTTGTTGAGGCAAAGTGGGGGAGGGGGGGGGGGGGCAAGGCCTACCAACCGCAATCTCTTTTTCCAGTAGATTCTCAATGGAACAGCAGCCTGGAAAGTGATGCGGAACTCGCGGAAGCCTCAACAAGTATGAAGAATGGCTCCCGGACCATAAAAAAGGTGTGTACGGTGCATTACTTTTTCAAAAGGCTCCAGAACACCCCTAAACAGACAGTACTATTGATAAGCCTATTCATTATTGCTACAGCTCTTCTTGATGAGTTGTGTGAATTTTGTTGATTTTTGTTGACTTGAATTTGAATCTGTTGATTTTTATTCACTTGAAAAAAATGTCATGTTGATTAGTTCGCAAAATACGACGACTTTTTCCTTAACTATGGGAAAAAAAAATCCACCCCAAAAAAAATTTTTTCAAAATCATCATAAATTTCAAACATATGATGATAACTACATTACAAATCAACATATGCAGTAAAAATGACCAAAATATGAGGATATCACACCTGGAGTTACCTGATTTTGCCAAAATACGTGGATAAAAGGGTCGAATTATGCGGACTATTTTTCCAAAAACCGGGGACGATTCTCCATTTTTTTGACGACTAAAAAAAAAATCTTGATGATAAATGGGGATGATATCACACCCCCAAAAACCTTTGATCCTTTAAGGGTTATGATTGAACAAGGTCGATGACTCCGCAGACACCAATCCAAACTTTCACTGAATACCGCGGGGTCGCTATCGACCAACCCAATCGCGTTACCGCATAAGGTCCATCGTCCGTTGTTTGCTGCATAGGTAGAAGGTGTCCCACATCGGTTTTGCACAAAATGGTACATTTGCTTGACACGTTTTGCTGTTGTCGCTGCTTCTTCGCACAAACAGAGGATATGCGGGAGTTGAAAAGACAAAGAAATAATCTCGAGTCTATGTGGCAGGAATATATTACGTGAATCGCTGGAAACTTTAGTGTGTGCTTCACTTTCACGCAAACCGATTTGGGACGCGCTACCAAGCAGTATGAACATCACAGCAGTCACAACTCGCGGGTCACGCTCAGAAATAACGCCAATAGTGCAGGTAGGTGTACGTAGTTTGTGCAGTGCAACTCGAACTTATTTTACTTAGCCGTGTTGTTGGAAATCACCATTCTGCACCGGGTTTACCTTTGATTTACCCGTGGGATAAGCCATTGAAAGGTGGCCTTTATACGAGGCTCTTATGTGGCTGCAGTAATGCACCCAATGAGCCACCTACCTATTTGAACTTACTGCGTTTAGAATACCGTGACTTTTGCAGGTACAAAATGATCCACAAGAGGCACCGGGCAACAAGCAGCAGATTTCATGGGTGCGCTTTGGGAAGTACGACATGCGAGCCTGGTATCCATCGCCTTACCCGGAGACTTTGGCTCGTTTGCATCGCGTTTTTGTCTGCGAATTCTGCCTCAAATGCCTTTCCAGTGCTACGCTGCTAAGGAGACACTCGGTAAGTGCTGTCCATTTGTACTGATGTATGAGAGATGTAGGTAAAGGTAGGTATGAGACACCAAAGATGCATATCTGTTCGTTACTGGTTGAGCCTATTATTTGCTTGGCGCGACAGCGCTGAACAGGTGATGCGTCGTCTTAAATACATTTTTAGCAGTCCGTACGCCTCGGTATGAAACAAAACGCCTTACTTCTAATACGATCCCATTTCATGCAGTTGCTTGCAGGCGAAGTGCATTTGGAGGTTTCCCCCTGGAAATGAGATCTATCGCGATAAGGCCAGAGGACTCTCTTATTGGGAGGTGGACGGAAAGAAGGCAAAAGTATCATCCATTCATCTCCAGTGGCTGTGGTCGTTGTCGTTTGATTTTGTTTTATAAATGGAAGAAAAGGCACTTTTTTCCAGATATACTGTCAGAATCTGTGTCTGCTGGCTAAGCTGTTCTTGGACCACAAGACACTCTACTTTGACGTGGAGCCCTTCCTTTTCTACGTCTTGACAAAGACGGACACAGATGGATGTCATATGATCGGATACTTCTCAAAGGTAAAGATTTGTTGATCCTCTCACTAGTGCGCTACGCACGGAGCGAGTAATCTCACGGGGAATTCCCCGTACGTATGCGATGAAGCATAGGGAGGCTAGTGAATTCACCGTGAGTTTGAAACTCACCGTCGTGTGAACACGTGAGAAAAATTTTGCGCTTGGGAGCAAGTAAGAATGCTCGATGCAAAAAATAATACTCGAAGTTCAAACTCACCGTCGAATTCACCGTGAGTTTACTCACCACGTGTGTAGCCCACTACTGAGAGTGTGCTAAATGAAATTTCCGAACCGTGGAAAGCTTTTTTCACTTTCGCTCACAATAAATAGCACAGAAGATTTTGATTGAAATTATACGCATTTCATGCAAAGGTTTTTGGCGACATTGCATGCCAATCTCCGCATTCTTTCACAGGCCGACTTTTGCTTCTTGATATTTTGTGCTGGCGTATTGGATTTGATATGCTCTATCATTATAGGAGAAGGAGTCGGTAATGAACTGTAACCTGAGCTGCCTGATGACATTGCCTGCCTATATGCGTCAGGGATATGGTCGATATCTCATCGAATTTAGTAAGCGACCATCTCTGGTCGGTTTCGTAGGGGCAACCGAATAGATACCGCATCAAGTATATGTACAGGGTGTCCCATTTGGATATGAAATGACGTTTGAGGTTATAACTTGGGAATCACTAGAGTTAAGATGCTGAAATTTTTCCTGCAGATACCCAAGAATATGTATAACCTTGTGTAAAAATTTCGTCCCAAAACTCCAATCTGAACATAAGATATTGGTAGCTCAAGTTTCGACCACGAAAATCAAAAGTTTTTGAATCGCAAGTCTTGTGCTCAGACGAATTTTTGTGGCATCTTCAACATAATGTCATTCAATGTGTGGGAACACACCACGAATATTATTTTACAGTTCTGGGGAAATCTTCAGCTTACTAGAACATGGTAGCTTGTTCGGGAGAAAATCCACCAGGAAAAGTTGAGGAGTCAGATATGCTGGTTTGGTTTTGTCTGAGTTGAGTGTTGATGAAGTGAACCGATATGTGCATGCAGCTAGTCAGGAAAGAAAAATGTCTCCTCTGGGATTTCCTGTTGCCCTGTCAAACAGATCCCACGTATTGACTAGCGTACTGTAATGTTTCGTGTATTGCCCCCCTCGAATATAAATAGCCCCCTCATACATAGCCCCCCTAATCGGTGCCTATCGTCATTTGTACTCGTATATAGCCCCATATCAGAGACTGCGAAAAACGACGAAAACGAAGGTTTTTACAGCTGAAAGCAGCGTTTTCGACGTGTTTATAGCCATAGCAGTTGATGGCAAATCATTTGGGACAGTTTGGGATACATTTTGGTTTTCACCCCTCTTGACCACCCCTTCAGACATGGCCGATCATAGCCCAAAATCATAGACACTAGAATTGGGGAGGACGACCGCCTCCACAACACAAAGTGTCCAACCTGGTCTGACAATGCACTTCCAATAATAGTGGCAAAATTGACTCAGGGTGGACAGTTTTCTATTCACATATGAACTACACATATCAACTTACTCTAAAATCCTAAAAACATGCATAGCAGTCACATGGGTTCCATTCAATGACAAAGAACATGTGAAATACAATACATATCAAATGTCCATATTCAATAGATAACAGTTGTCTTTTCTGACTTTTGAGCTTCAAAACATAGTTATGATAGGAATATGACCCTTTTCCACATGCTGTTCATCTTCAACAAATGATGCCAAGAGTATCACCTTGTTCTTGGCCATGCTGTTGAACAGTTTTGAGAGCAGTCTAACTGCAAAATTGTGCCCATTACCACAGTACAGTTTGTTGACAGAGGTTTCTTCCAACAGGCCATATTCCTGCAGCAGCTGGCAAATAACCAGCTCAATATTGGCTTCTGAATCCATGGTGCATGAAGACTGCTTGCTTCTCCACTGTTGTTGTGATGGCAGTCAATGAATCCCAGGAGTGCAGCCCAATGCCATGCCATGGGCCAGAGGACAGTTTGATTTGATGAGTCCACCACAATTTACCTGCAACAAAAATGCATCAAGTTGCATCCATAAGGCTGCCAAATAGTTCCTTGGCAACAGCATAGGCTACTAAAGTCTGTTTAGCTGCTATACAGTCTAACTAACCAACAGTTTGCAATGAAACTCTTTCACAGTTTGCATGTACAGGGTTTAGCAGCAAAATAGGAGCACAGTCATGAAGCATGGAGAGAAGTTCATATTTGCTTTTCTATTTTATACATGACTTGAGTTCCATAGCAAACTCTCAGTGGCCAGACTATTGGCCACTTGCACTAAGACTGGGTAGTCACAATCGAAAGGTGGCCCCGCTGTTTCAGATCAGTTTCAACAAGTATTGGGGTCAAAATTTTACCAACAATCGTGACAACGCAAATCGTCCATATCCATACTATCATGTTTTCCAGCCGCGACTCCAATCACAGACATTGCCATTATCGCCACCTCCAAAGAACAAAATTTGGATCAAACTGGTTCTTTAGGAGTGGAGAAATGACAACATTCGTGATTACAGACATTGCCATATCGCCACCTCCAAAGAACAAAATTTGGATCAAATTGGTTCTTTAGGAGTGGGAAATGACAACATTCGTGATTGGAGTTGAGGCTGAAAAACCATTGACACTAAAATGGTAGTAGTAGCCATCATAAAGTTGTTGCTTCATAGCAAATCATGTGCTCATCATCTTATGGCAAGTTATTTTTACAAAATATGCGCAAGACCATGTTGGAAACTCTGAATTGGGAGGTGGTTGTCCTCCCCATTTTAGTGTCTATGGAAAAACCCTGTAGAAAGGGGGTGATGCTTTGAGTTGCAGCATGTACCTTTTTGGAGGGGGTTTGTTCATCTTCTTCTTGCCCACTGTCATAGTCTTGTTGATCCTTTGAAATAATTCCAGCTCATGACTAGGATCGAAGGTCCTGGGGGTTGGTTGAAGGTGCTTCCTGTAGCCACTACTGCTGCTGCGTTGCCAGGAAAACGTAAAGTTTCTGACAGGTATTGCAGGTGGGGAATCTTAGAATTACTGCTGTCTTTTCTCTTTTCTCTTGCACTTGCGAGGCATTTTTCTTCATCGCTTCTTCTCTGTCATCCCATTTGTCAATATAATGAAGAGAATCATCCACAGATAATTTATATTTTTTGAATAGTTTTCAAAAAGTGGCACGTACCCCTAGAACGCTCCTTCGTTGCGCGCCCGTCGTTTCGCTTCGCTACATCCAACGCGCTTAGCGAAGCGGAGCGCGCGCTCTAGGCGTACATGAAGTAATCGCTCGTCTCGTGGCAAATTGTTTTGCAAAATATGGGCAAGACCAGGCTGGACACTTTGTGTTGTGGAGGCGGTAGTCCCCCCATTTTAGTGTTCCTGTTTAGATCGTTCTTCTTCTTCTTATATTCCTCCCTCGCATGCGCACCGGTACAGAAATATAATTTATTAAACAGACAAATGCAACCACCGGACAGGCCCAAATGTCACACCAACAATGTGACGCCCTCTTTGTATTTCTCGTCTTCCCCCATTACGAATGGTTGCTTCTATCCACTGCCTAATTATCCTCTACATTTGTGTCATATCCCGTCTCGGTCTCTTCCACACAATCTCGCCTCCCAATGTTAACGCTTCACTTTCTCTCTCCTTCTACTCTCAATGAAGTTATTATCATATCGGTACCACTTTATTCTCTTGGCGTCCTCCTTGCCTAAACGCCTCACCTGTCGTCGCAAGCTTTTTATAGTGTCTCTAGTAACAACATCTTGGAGACAACGTTGCCTGCAGAATGCTCACAGCAATTTGCACAGTCTGAAATATAGCTTGCTAGACTTTCTGCAGCAAACAAGCCTTTCTCTCGCTCATTGGTTTCGATTAAGTTTCTGTTTTGTTCTGTCCTAGTGTGTTTTAGAAATTATTCTCACGAAAGATGTGGGGCCATTTGTTTCCATAACGTGGCTCGCGTACGTTAATAGGACATTTTGTAGTATTCTGTGAGATTTCAGCTATGGGACGTTAAGCGATCGCATTTGCCATTTACGTATTTTTTTTGTCGGACCGAATCTCCAGCTAGTGGACGAGGCTGTTCGGTCCCCTTTCTGCTAACCCGGCCACTATTGCTCGGATTGCTACTCCATTGCGATGCAAACAATGTGGGTTATTTTTATCGGTGATAGTTTCACGTACTTTTTTTTTGGTTATTCCGCGCGCCCGAACTCCGCGTGTAAGGAGCGAAGTTGACCATAGGAGTACTCGATGATGGTTAACCAGGAACACTAAAATGCGAGGACTACCGCCTCCACAACACAAAGTGTCCAGCCTGGTCCTTACTCCATATCTTTGCCAAACAATTTGCCTCGAGACGAGCGATTACTTCATGTACGCCTAGAGCGCGCGCTCCGCTTCGCTAAGCGCGTTGGATGTAGCGAAGCGACGACGGGCGCGCAACGAAGGAGCGTTCTAGGGGTACGTGCCACTTTCTTGAAAAATATTCAAAAAATATAAATTATCTGTGGATGATTCTCTTCATTATATTGACAAATGGGATGACAGAGAAGAAGCGATGAAGAAAAATGCCTCGCAAGTGCAAGAGAAAAGAGAAAAGACAGCAGTAATTGTAAGATTCCCCACCTGCAATACCTGTCAGAAACTTTACGTTTTCCTGGAACGCAGCAGCAGTAGTGGCTACAGGAAGCACCTTCAACCAACCCCCAGGACCTTCGATCCTAGTCATGAGCTGGAATTATTTCAAAGGATCAACAAGACTATGACAGTGGGCAAGAAGAAAATGAACAAACCCCCTCCAAAAAGGTACATGCTGCAACTCAAAGCATCACCCCCTTTCTACAGGGTTTTTCCATAGACACTAAAATGGGGGAGGACAACCACCTCCCAATTCAGAGTTTCCAACATGGTCTTGCGCATATTTTGTAAAAATAACTTGCCATAAGATGATGAGCACATGATTTGCTATGAAGCAACAACTTTATGATGGCTACTACTACCAGTTTAGTGTCAATGGTTTTTCAGCCTCAACTCCAATCACGAATGTTGTCATTTCCCCTCTTACTTAAGAACCTAATCTCCTTTTGATCTTCTGGCAGCAATTTTGTTCTTTGGAGGTGGGGATATGGCAATGTCCTGTAATCACGAATGTTGTCATTTCTCCACTCCTAAAGAACCAGTTTGATCCAAATTTTGTTCTTTGGAGGTGGCGATATGGCAATGTCTGTGATTGGAGTCGCGGCTGGAAAACATGATAGTATGGATATGGACGATTTGCGTTGTCACGATTGTTGGTAAAATTTTGACCCCAATACTTGTTGAAACTGATCTGAAACAGCGGGGCCACCTTTCGATTGTGACTACCCAGTCTTAGTGCAAGTGGCCAATAGTCTGGCCACTGAGAGTTTGCTATGGAACTCAAGTCATGTATAAAATAGAAAAGCAAATATGAACTTCTCTCCATGCTTCATGACTGTGCTCCTATTTTGCTGCTAAACCCTGTACATGCAAACTGTGAAAGAGTTTCATTGCAAACTGTTGGTTACAACCCCCCCAAACCCCCCCCCCGGTTAGACTGTATAGCAGATAAACAGACTTTAGTAGCCTATGCTGTTGCCAAGGAACTATTTGGCAGCCTTATGGATGCAACTTGATGCATTTTTGTTGCAGGTAAATTGTGGTGGACTCATCAAATCAAACTGTCCTCTGGCCCATGGCATGGCATTGGGCTGCACTCCTGGGATTCATTGACTGCCATCACAACAACAGTGGAGAAGCAAGCAGTCTTCATGCACCATGGATTCAGAAGCCAATATTGAGCTGGTTATTTTTGCCAGATGCTGCTCCTCGTGTACTTCAATACGCCATCCATGCCATCGCAAAGCCGCACAACCCCAGCAGCCGACAACCAACACCACCCACTATCCGAAGCACAATCCTACAACGCCACAATAGACAGGAATACCAACTCGAATTGGGAGGTGTTGTCCTCCCCTTAGCACGTCGAAAAAACCCTGTCAACAAGTGGTGATGCTTCCCCCCTGTACTGTGGTAACCTGAAGGGGTCACAATTTTGCAGTAGAGTCCAAACCACGGCCAAGAAAAAACCCGGCATCATTGGAAGACGGGAAGCGCGGAAGGGTCACAGTGTTTATCCTATGTACAAAATACCCACCATTTTTGACTAGGGCACAAAGGTCCTGGGGGTTGGTTGAAGGGCTACGAAAGCAGCAAAGTGCCTGTTTTATCCAATATGGACATTTGATATGTATTGTATTTCACATGTTCTCTTTTTGCTATTTGAGAAATCACTATGCATGTTTTTAGGATTTTAGAGAAGTGATATGCTCGTAATCATTTTATGCCTAATAAAACTGTCCACCCCGGAATTATTTTGCCACCACTATTATTGGAAGGCATTGTCAGACTTCGGCGGACGCAGCGCCGCGTCCTCTGTATCTCAGTGTCATGATTTAACCCCCTTTGTACTCTCTGCATCGTGTCCCGCCCTACCGCACCACCCGGCAAACCCCAACATCCCGCAGAGTGCGGCAAAAAAAACCCCGCACCACGGTTGCCGGGGGAACAGGCGGACGCCGGGATACGGGAATAGAAAACAAAACCCACCTCGCAGAACTCGCAGAGTTCTGAGATCAGGTGGGGAGTCTCAGAAGTACTCAGCTGAGAGTCCTCTCTGCGCTTCTACCTGCGCATCGCAACCGTTCTCCAGCAGAACTGGCCAATCCCTTGTCAATATAATGGAGGCGAATCATCCGACATATAGTTTCTATTTTTCAACTGCAAAACTCTTAAAAGACACCTCTCTCTCTCTTTCTCTCCGGACGAGCAGGGGGCCCAAATCGGCTTCCGCGGACCCAGCAAAGCCAGGAAGCGGTTTGCATCAAGGCAATCGCCATAGAACGCCACCTGGTATGCGGGCCTAAAATACACACATGCGAGCCCCTCCACAGGCGCTTTATTGGCCAAGCCCGACGCACGCTCTAGGCGTCCGTAAGTAACTGAAGAATTGTGGTTTTAAGTATAACGAATTCGATGATGCTCCAGCCACTTGACTCTGGCGATCCAGAACACGTCGGGTTCACCAAAACAAACAGCGTTTACTCACTCGCACCTCGCCACACCACAAACACGTTTGTCGTTTCGTACATTGAACGGGAGGCAGCATTCGTAAAAACAGAATTATTAATAATATGTTGATAGAAGAAGAAGCCAGAAAATGTTCCGAATTTGTTTATTCGGGGAAAAAGTCTTGAGAAATTGGGAGCAAGAGAAGGTTGCTGTTTGGACCAAGTTCAAGTAGCAAGTAAAATCTTGAAACTTTGCCTGCAGAGACAAGAGAAGCTTTCGCTCCAGAAGTTGGTGCAAAAACGTCATGTCTAGTGCATTACGAACTTTAACGACGATTACCGCGGACAGCTCAAGTTATTATGGTAGATCGTATAGTCCGTCCGGAGAGAGAGAGAGAGAGTGTCTTGGAGGTTGCAAGTAGTTGCGAAAATTGAATCTCTAATTCGCTCAAGAATCCGAACCACAAACGTACATAGATATCAACTGCATTCTATTTAGCGTACTCTAAACCTCACTTGCGCAGCGCGGGCTACGGCGCAGAGACAACTCTCGCGACGCTAAAGAAAATGGGTGCCGCGAATTCGCGAGGGTCCAAGGGGGTATTAGAAAAAATAACACCTCGAATCCGATTGCGCCCGTCCGTAGCCACCGGGCACCGTCTAGACGTGGTTGGCTTCTCCACGCCGCTACGGAGGGGGCCGGGGCACCAGGCGAACAGATCAGTAACAGGAACACTAAAATAACACTGGACACGGAAGGGAAAAGGGACTACCGCCTCCACAACACAAAGTGTCCATCCTGGTCTTGCCCATTTTTTTCAAAACAATTTGCCACGTGACGAGCGATTACTTCATGTACGCCTAGAGCGCGCGCTCCGCTTCGCTAAGCGCGTTGGATGTAGCGAAGCGAAACGACGGGCGCGCAACGAAGGAGCGTTCTCTATTTGTGTTTTTTTTTTTGGATAGGGGTACGTGCCACTTTTTGAAAAATATTCAAAAAATATAAATTATCTGTGGATGATTCTCTTCATTATATTGACAAATGGGATGACAGAGAAGAAGCGATGAAGAAAAATGCCTCGCAAGTGCAAGAGAAAAGAGAAAAGACAGCAGTAATTGTAAGATTCCAAAAAAAAAAAAAGAAACAAAAAAACACAAAAGAAAACAAACAAAAACAAAAAACCCACACCCAAACACACACCCAACCACCACCAGAACCCACCACAATTTACCTGCAACAAAAATGCATCAAGTTGCATCCATAAGGCTGCCAAATAGTTCCTTGGCAACAGCATAGGCTACTAAAGTCTGTTTAGCTGCTATACAGTCTAACTAACCAACAGTTTGCAATGAAACTCTTTCACAGTTTGCATGTACAGGGTTTAGCAGCAAAATAGGAGCACAGTCATGAAGCATGGAGAGAAGTTCATATTTGCTTTTCTATTTTATACATGACTTGAGTTCCATAGCAAACTCTCAGTGGCCAGACTATTGGCCACTTGCACTAAGACTGGGTAGTCACAATCGAAAGGTGGCCCCGCTGTTTCAGATCAGTTTCAACAAGTATTGGGGTCAAAATTTTACCAACAATCGTGACAACGCAAATCGTCCATATCCATACTATCATGTTTTCCAGCCGCGACTCCAATCACAGACATTGCCATATCGCCACCTCCAAAGAACAAAATTTGGATCAAATTGGTTCTTTAGGAGTGGAGAAATGACAACATTCGTGATTACAGACATTGCCATATCGCCACCTCCAAAGAACAAAATTTGGATCAAATTGGTTCTTTAGGAGTGGGGGAAATGACAACATTCGTGATTGGAGTTGAGGCTGAAAAACATAGACACTAAAATGGTAGTAGTAGCCATCATAAAGTTGTTGCTTCATAGCAAATCATGTGCTCATCATCTTATGGCAAGTTATTTTTACAAAATATGCGCAAGACCATGTTGGAAACTCTGAATTGGGAGGTGGTTGTCCTCCCCATTTTAGTGTCTATGGAAAAACCCTGTAGAAAGGGGGTGATGCTTTGAGTTGCAGCATGTACCTTTTTGGAGGGGGTTTGTTCATCTTCTTCTTGCCCACTGTCATAGTCTTGTTGATCCTTTGAAATAATTCCAGCTCATGACTAGGATCGAAGGTCCTGGGGGTTGGTTGAAGGTGCTTCCTGTAGCCACTACTGCTGCTGCGTTGCCAGGAAAACGTAAAGTTTCTGACAGGTATTGCAGGTGGGAAATCTTACAATTACTGCTGTCTTGTCTCTTTTCTCTTGCACTTGCGAGGCATTTTTCTTCATCGCTTCTTCTCTGTCATCCCATTTGTCAATATAATGAAGAGAATCATCCACAGATAATTTATATTTTTTGAATATTTTTCAAAAAGTGGCACGTACCCCTAGAACCCTCCATCGTTGCGCGCCCGTCGTTTCGCTTCGCTACATCCAACGCGCTTAGCGAAGCGGAGCGCGCGCTCTAGGTGTACATGAAGTAATCGCTCGTCTCGTGGCAAATTGTTTTGCAAAATATGGGCAAGACCAGGCTGGACACTTTGTGTTGTGGAGGCGGTAGTCCC
>JASAMW010000540.1:0-28975 GCA_030247985.1 Epsilonema sp. ZAB3_2
ATGTCCCTGTACACCGTTCAGTTACGTATTGCCCTATGCATAGCGCCCCCCCCCCCCCATGCATAGCCCCATATGTACTGTAGAGTACCTGAAGTACCTATATAAGCTGGTCATAAGCTACCGATAGCTACTCCCACACCAAGCTAAGATGCCTATAAGCCTGCTTGGGGGTGTATTGTACCTAGAATAACCCTGTTTTTACCTCGATTATGCCCTAAAACACGTGCTTTTGACCTAAAAAATATGCCTCTGCGCACCTCTCAAAAACATAAAAAATGTCCAATGCATAGCCCCCTATGCATAGCCCCATATAGGACCTCTCAATTTTTGCATAGCCCCGAGGCTATGCACCAGTAAATAAATATGGTACAACACTTCACCAGCACAAAGCATAATTTACAGCAAAATCCTACTATATATATTACTGCAAATAGTATGGTAAAGTATACAGTTTCATGACCTTGGCTTTCCCACTTGCCAGTAATTGACACTATACCAATTTCTGCAAGTCTTCCTCCAACATTGTGAGAGTGACATTTTTGCCTTCTAGTCCTGGTAACCCCATTCTTTGGACAATAGGGCCATATCAGCAACACAATTCTTCACATTCTGAAAAGGTTTGAGTTACCTCTACCTCCACATACACATGCATTTCTTCTAGATCATCCATGATAAACTATCTAATGCCTGGATGACCCAACACCCAAGTTTACCCACACTTTACCTCCATTACTATTGGCCTAATCAAGGTAGACGCGCCAGCGGAACCTCGAGAGGCTCACGAACAAGGCTTCGGCG
Source organism: Epsilonema sp. ZAB3_2 (assembly GCA_030247985.1). NCBI lineage: Eukaryota > Metazoa > Nematoda > Chromadorea > Desmodorida > Epsilonematidae > Epsilonema > Epsilonema sp. ZAB3_2. The sequence goes on from JASAMW010000540.1 coordinate 799, forward strand.
CATCCCACCTTACTTAGTCATGTGTAAATAGGAGTGATGGAAATGAAAACACATTTGCTCATAACTCCCGACCCGAGCCAAAAGGCGGATTAAGCTGAAATTTTACATGAAGATGTCCCCTATGGATACGTATCTGCTGGCAAAATTTCAGCTCGATAGGCCCACTGGTTAGGGCGATATGGCGAAATACCTATTTTTGTATGATGTCAGGCTCATATACTGAAAACTTGTGACCTCCATAACTTTTCAACGAGTCGAGGGATCGAGCTCAGATTTTTTTTTCACAGATGGGAAATGTAAAGATCTTGGCAAAGTGGTCCAAGCACTTTTTTGGTTTAAGGCCTCTGACACCCTTAAAATTGCGGTTTTTGTGGTAAAAATAGACGCAATTTTCGCCAGCATACTTCTCCCTGGATTTTTCTTGGATCTGAGTGGTAGGTATACCAAAAGATAGCCCGGACTCTACTCTCGATGGTACTTTTTTTAGATTTTTAAAATTCGCTTTCGTTCTCGAGTTATGAGCTGTCAAAGTTGGCTGTTTTTATGTTTGGCTCAGACAGCTGAAATGAGTACCTGCAGTTTGTAGAGGCCACATATAGCACACCATTCGATTCGCCTTCAAATGATCTATTGATCGCTGCCTACTGCGACATGCTCATGTCTGATTCACATAGAAAAGAATGCATTCACATGATGAAGGTCGCAAAAAGGTGTCATTTTCTTCAGTTTGTCGATTTGTAGGCATGTGACATACCATTCGATTCGTCTTTGTAAGATCTATCAGTTGGAATAATTTCTACATGCTTGTATCCAATATGCCTGATTCACATAGTTCAAATGTATTCACATAGGCACAAAATAAAACAAAAATTGGCGAAATGATGTAGTCACATGATATACCATTCAATTCATCTTGACAAGGTCTACCTATTTCTTGCATTTCTTACTACCATATTCTTGGGTGTATATCCCCCTATTGTATATCCCCCCCCCCCCCCTAGTGTATGACCCCCATTGGCAAAACATAAATTTTGTCCTTTGTATATCCCCCTGGTGTATGTGAAATGGGGGTAATTTGGGGCATAAGTTCTGGCTATGAGGGGTCAAAGGTAGCCAAAACTGAATGTTTCATTGCTATGTTATATTTTACCAGTGGAGAAGTGCTCCTAAGGAGCGCGAAGGAAGTGAGCGAGAGGCTCACTAGCCTGCAGATGCTTATGGGGTTGACGGCGCAGAAACCGGAAGGTTCCAACTGCCCATCGCTGCCGAAACTTGCTACCCCTCCAAGTTGACAGCCTCTCGCACAATCTGCTGTCATCCAACTGGTGCGGGCATACTTTTGCCCATTCCCAATCATGGCAAACAAAACTCTTCAATGACCTTTGTTGCCTCTCGCCTGCTTCTGTATGCCTGATCACATGCAAAACGCTGGATCCAAACCATAATATTTGGTCATCTTAACTAGATAATTATATGTATGTAAACATGTACATGCTTGTACATAATATGGTGCAACAAAAAAACCTTGAGCATTACTGTAAACCATGAAATTTTCGAACGCATGTAATTTTCGAACAATTCGAACAAAAAACTTTTATTTGAAAATTACATGGTTCGAACTTTTTGTATGTTGAACAAATTTATTGCAACAGTACCATAGGCTTCCTAAGTACATAACATACAGCACCCTACTGTATGGTACGGTACACACATACAGCACCATACATCACCAAACGATGAACATAGACATGTAAATAGACGATGTACTAGATTCTACCATAGTTAGCGAAGGGAAAAAATTGATGTTGGTGTCAGCTTGCAGTGCGTACATTGTACACATAGCATGGCTGAGCTCCGTGTTCGAAAATTAAAGTGTTCCAACTAAACGCCCCCCCCCCCCCCTTCTGTTTGAAATATTTGTGCGTTCAAAAATTTCATGGTTTACAGTAGTTCAAAAACAAAAAAATGACATTTCCTCAAAAGTAGAACATACCTTACATACTTACATACCAGTAAAGATTTCATGTCTTATAGCTTTTCCTGTTTATCCTGAACAACAGCAAGTGATAACTTCAGCTGAAACTTAATGATTCCAAGGCCAATATTTTGAATCGAGAAGATCGAACCCTGGTGGACCTCTCACCTTCTAATTGGCAAGAAACGTGTGAAACGGCTTGGTCATATTGGAAGCCATTATTGAATGGGTAGGCCTACGTACTGCATGCGATGCGAGAAAGAATAAACATACGTACAATACATATGCACATACTTATTCATAACGCTGCATGGATCAGGCATACAGAAGCAGGCGAGAGGCAACTAAGGTCATTGAAGAGTTTTGTTTGCCATGATTGGGAATGGGCAAAAGTATGCCCGCACCAGTTGGACAGCAGCAGATTGTGCGAGAGGCTGTCAACTCGGAGGGGTAGCAAGTTTCAGCAGCGATGGGCAGTTGGAACCTTCTGGTTTCTGCGCCGTCAACCCCATAAGCATCTGCAGGCTAGTGAGCCTCTCGCTCACTTCCTTCGTGCTCCTTAGGAGCACTTCTCCACTGGTAAAATATAACATAGCAATGAAGCATTCAGTTTTGGCTACCTTTGACCCCTCATAGCCAGAACTTATGCCCCAAATTACCCCCATTTCACATATCACCTACATGTGGCATAGTACTTGCAGTCAGTGCAATGTAACTGTAGCAACCACTTACTTACTTATATTTGCAGACATTCCCAAGCATCAGGAAAACCATAAAACAAAGGCCTCAGCCCATTTTGGCCTCTCCATTGAATGCCTTGTTTTCAATGCTTTCTGTCCTGCAGCTGAAAGAAGCTCACACAGAAGTTCACCACTTCCACAGCTGGAATGTTCCACTTCTGACATAGGTTTGTATTTTACCCAGTTTTTCTGCCAGTCCAGTGGTGGTTTCTGTCAGCTGAGTGAATCAATATCTTTAGTTCCTTTCCTTCTTTCTCTTCTTCCTTTCCATTCCTTTCTCTTCATCCACACATTTCCCATGCATGAGGGCCGCAATTCGAGGGACACCTGGTCTCGAAGCGAACGAATGCGTTTTTGATTACGGTAGGTTACATACGTAGTAAAAACGGGGCGTGTTGACTTGGATGAGAATCAATTCTTTCGTAGGGCGCGTTCAATTCGCGGGCATCCACATCCACATCGGCTTATTGTACCATATCCAAATAGTAGCCTACAACAATCAATGTTTTGGCATCGTGTTGTCCCTTTGTGGAACTTGCTACTGGATAATATTGTTTCAAGTAACTCGCGCAATTCTTTTGTTACTTCTCTGGACAACTTATTTGATATCACTGATCATGCCCGTGTGTACAAGTTTTAGAGTGCTTACGTTTCATCGTGACTTCATATTTATTTATTTATTATGTATAGTGTTGTAAAATGTGTGCTTTACTGTTCACATTCAACGCTTCAATATTCATATCAATTTCTGATTGAATAAACGTATATAAAACGAAGACGACGAAGCGCGCAGCGAGCAGGAACGAAGAAACGAAGAAGTGCGCGCTTCGTCATCTTCGTTTTACTATGTACGTAACCTTTTACCATAATCAAAAACGCATTCGTTCGCTTCGAGACCAGGTGTTCCTCGAACTGCGGCCCTCATGCATGGGAAATGTGTGGATTTTCAAATTGGCGGTCAATTACTTTTCATGTACTCCTAGACTTTGCTACTACCAAACACCACCCTTGGAGTTCATGCTTCATCTTTTGTGGCTCATGGCATTCGTGTTGTCCAAAAATACAGCCTCCACTGGCTGTGTCGTCCTCTCGCTATGGTCCTCCTTTGCCTACATATACACTCTATACTGACAGCATCGACCGTACCGAAACATGCAAATCAAAAGCTGTCGTCCGCTGCATCTGCGAATCAACCAATCAGCGACCGAGTTGACAACAACGCAGACAGCACAGCACTACTTACGTCTATTTGCCGCGCCTCCTGAATGTTTATGTCATGTACACCTGAACAAAGAGCATTCTAGAAGTACATGCAAGTCAAAGAACAGAAAAACACTAAAATACGACAGAAAAAAGCTATGCTGTAGTTACAATGGAGAGCCGAGTTCCGAGGAGCCGACGCGACGAAGACAAACGAAGTTGAAGAAGAAAAGGACAAAGGAGCTTGATGATTTTCTTTTTATTTGTTGGTATAACTGTTTCAGGATGGAGTCAAACCGCAAGCAATGTCCGTCCAGAGTGCTCGAAGTGGTATTCGTCCTCGTCTTCTTTGTCGCAACATTTCGCAAGGCATCATCCAGGGGTGAAGCGAGGGAGATCAGCAGATGAGAGTCGGACAGGACGTGTCGTTTGCGTGGTGGAGGAATGCAAGAAGAACTTCGCGAACAAGACAAAGTCGTGGCGGATGAGAGTTCGGAGGCGGATCCAGCAATTGCTGGATGAAGACAAAGTCGTGGCGGAGGAGAGTTCGGACCAGCAGGTGGTAATGGAAGCTTCCTCGGATCCGACTCTGTACACCATCACCGTCAAGAAGGATGCATGCCCCTCTGGCCGTCCCTACCGCTGTGCTTTCTACTGCGAAACCTGCGGCTTCTGCTTTCACCAATTGGAATGTGACTGCGTGTATTGGGTGTCGCAGACGGCCAACGGTTGCAAACATGTGCACTTGGCTACTCGATGGCTGGCTGCAACGCAGGGAGCGCCAATCGCAGGCAGAAGAGAGGATGACGAGGAGGAGGCAGGAACTGGTGGACTTGAACCGCCGGTATCGCTGGAGGCTGAGCGAGAGGCAATCTTGCAGTTTTTGCTGTACTATCATTGATGAAGGTTTTTCATCACAGTGTTCAGTCATATTGATTGAAGTTATGTTTGACTAGCTCTTCTGTTGATTTTTGTAGCAAGTCAGATGAACAGATGGGTAAAAAAAAGAACTGATTAGTAGCCTAAAAGCCAGAAAAAGTTCATTTTATCGTAAGTGTAGTTTAGTTACTACTCGATGACGATGGGGATTACGGAAATACAGATAAACATTGCCCTATTTGCATATCTTGCTACATTTCTAACCTATTTTACGCGTGCACGACATAAACATTCAGGAGAACGCAGAAAGAGTGGAGAGAGTAGATGAGAAGAGTGAGAAGAGAGAGAAGGCAGAAGAGAGGAGAGGCGGCGGGCAAGGATGTTGATGGTTGATAAGAAAGTGATTGAGCAAGGAGGTTGACGTCGAGAGAGGTTGTCAACGGGTTTAGCAAGCTTGCTAGCGAGCGTCAAAATCGTCGGGTCAACGAGTTGGAGGGTTCGGACGACTTTGGGCGACTTTGCAAGGGCGTTCGGCGAGTCGGTGCTTATCTTGACGGAACATCATAAAGGTGCAAGCTAAGTCAATAATAAAAGCTTACTCTATATCTTGTGGTCTTCTTTGCATTCACAGCAGAAGTTCGTATTCATCCACTGACACTCAGGCCAACAGAATAGTACGGTGCACGTATCAGCAAACGGCAACTTTAGTACATGCTGCTGTTTTTGCTTTCTAGCTGGCTGTGAAGGCTGACGTTCTTTTGGAGAATTTTCTTCCGGGAACGATGCAGGAATTTGGCTTGTCTTATCCTCAGCTGCAGTCTGTGGCTCCTCGATTGGTTTACTGCTCCATCACGGGTAGGGTACTGTGGGGTAAACCCTGTCATGGGCCAAGCCCGATACCTCCCTACCTACATACGTAGAATGCATGCTCTACGTGTACGGTACACTATAGTGCGCTACACACGAGGTGAGTAAACTCACGTTGAATTCCTCGTAAGTATGTGATGAAGCATAGAGATGCCGGTGAATTCACCGTGAGTTTGAAACTCACCACGTGTGAACACGTGAGAAAATTTTGCGCGTGGAAGCAAGTGAGGATGCTCAACACGAAAAATATAACTCGAAGTTCAACCTCACCGTGAGTTTACTCACCACGTGTGTAGCGCGCTACTGTTTGCTCAAGTTGAATGAAGGAACATATGTACGTGTGTCGTGCGTGTGCAGGATTTGGTTCATCCGGCCCTTATGCTTCTCCGGTGGCTATGACGTGGTGGCGGCTGCTCTAGGAGGATTGCTGCACATCACAGGACCACAGGTTTGCCATAAATTACTTGGCTTACCGTTGGAGGATACTCTGGGGTAATAATTTGAACCACATGTCCCCGCTTGTCAAATCGGTAAATAATCGGCAAACCTTTACAAGTGTATCTGACAGGAGAAATGTTTTGTTATCAGTTGAGCATGGTTTGGCAGTGTCAATGCCCGTATGTATGTTCATGCTTTCCACTAATAACTTCCAAGGTGTCACTTTGTGACTGACCATATCGGAACGGACAATGTACGTCCGTGTAAGAATTCTGCAGGATGGGACACCGTGCAAAGCTGGTGTGGCTCTCACCGACCTGCTCACTGGTCTCTACGCACACGGCGCTATTCTGACTGCTCTGATACAGTGGATTCAATGCGATCTACCTACAGTACTCTCCACTCGGGTATTTAGGATACTGTGAGTGGGGTAAACCTGGCTCCTGTGAACTTGCTTCTTTAGTAAATGATGAACCAAATAGCTCATTTGAAAGAGGAGAGTTCAAGACATCGATTGATAAGACTAGGTCTCAATCGGTCCATTGCTGGCTGAGATATGCAGCCCTGAAACGTAGGCGGCCGAGTTTTCCCACCGCCGGGTTTACTAGTAGTTTACCCCATACATACGTAGTACCCAAGCCAAACACGTTTGTTTAGTGTCGTATACGAACATAATTATGCAGTGAGTTGTGTACTGTGTGTTATAGTCTGGCCAGTAGGAGTTGGCAGTGGGACTCAAGGCGCGTTGCGTAAAATAGATTCACAATTGCGGAATTTTGTCCGTGCCTCGTGTACTCCTACTTAGCAGAAGTACACGCAAACTACGCAGTACAACTTGAGTCCCACGGCCAACTCTCTCTCTCTCTCTCTCTGGCCAAACTATACGTGAAGCTAATTTTGCTTGCTATACATAGCTTACAGCTTTCTACGTGGCGTATACTGCGAATGTACAGTCTTTAGGTGGCATCACTGGTAAATTTGGGCAGCAACTAACCTGAATGCTGGCCAGGAGGCGGGCAGATGGGGCACAGCGCACGCGAGTATCGTGCCGTATCAGGCCTTTGCGACGAAAGATGGCCAGTACTTTGTGGTGGGCGCCGGCACCAATGCGCAGTTTCGCCAACTGCTTCACTTGCTCTCTCTGTCTAGTATGGCGGAGGAGGAGAGATTCGGCACGAATGCGGATCGAGTGGCCAACAGGGCGGAGCTTGTATCTACGCTGGAAAAGAGGTTACATCATGTAGTACCAAAATATATAGTAAATTGTGCTAGGGACAGAATGGAGGACGTTGTACAAAGGTACGTGTGTAAGCAAAAGAGCTTCCCTGGCAGAGAGTCGCAGAGATAAGTATACAATGGCTTATGCATTCTTGGTTGCAGTACAGTAGTCGCCTTCTTTGGCAGGTTTCGTGAATTGACACTGGCAGAACTGTGTGATATCTTCGCTGGTTGTGCATTGCCTTACGGTCCGGTGAACAATATGGCGGAGGTGTTCGCGAACCCTCAGATGCGGCACAGGCAGATGGTCAAACTAGTGACCGCAACAATAAAGTACTTTTACTTTTACCGGTTACCGGCACCCATTTTTGCTGCCGGTAATTACTTTACTTTTACTGTTACCGGACACCCTTCGAAAATCGTACTTTTACTTTACCGGCAATTTGAAAATTTTACCGGTACCGAAAAAAATTGGCAAAAGTAAAAAAGTAAATTTTGTCAATAATTTAGCTGCACATCACTGGCTTCGAAACGTTTTCGTGCATGTTTTTGGGATAAATACTCAAATTTTCTTCCATAAAATGAATGCATACATACATACAGTACATAAATTATGCATACCTACGTACACGACAACATGAGCATACATCATGAAGCACTTGAACATACATTTATTTACCCTACCAACTAAGTACAGTAGCACTGACTGGCAAAAACCCCTCAGAAAACCCCTGAAACATGTATGTTTTTACTTTTTACTTTACTTTTTACCGGCAGCAGTTTACCTTTTACTGGACATTGAGCAGCTTCGGTAAAGTAATTACTTTTACTTTACCGGCTTTTCCTAGTCCCGCCGGTACGTACTTTTACTTTACCGAAATTTTCAAAAGTGCAAGTAACGGTCACTAGGTCAAACAGCTCTCACATCCTTCTGCTGGCAAGCTGAAAGTTGTCGGTGAGCGAACTTCAGCAGTAGTTCCTCTCTTCTGCTCGTATTCGTATGTACGTACGTACGAAAAGTATGTTAGTTGGAACTGGTAGGGGTTTGACGGGCAACCCAACCAAGACTTTCAAGTATTGAATTGTCCATGGATGTCCGTGCTTTTTATTCAAACTGTTCCGCGCTTTCACTCACGTACATACGCGACGTACATTCGTCTGACTTACGCCTGTGACATAATGTACGTACATACTGTACGTCCAATATGCGCATTGCTGTGCATAGCACTTTTGTTCTTCGAGTCATTTTTGTGCCAAGAACGGATAAAGAATAAGATGGACCAAATAAAATATGCAACTAGCGGGGCAGGGATCGACTTTCCCTTTTACACGTAAACAGTGGAGGTTTCCCTGCTGCTACAAGAAGAGCTCAAATACACACCGGAGCAGATTGCATGCTTGGAAAAGGAGGGAGTCATACAAACCGCACAAGTTGCATCTTGATTTGACGCTATTTCGTTCTACTACAACACACTGATACTTACAATAATTGAATAGTGAGCTAGTATGTATTTATTTTGTAGTGCATGCTCTATTGCCGTTTGATGCAGTATTGCATTGGGAAGCAATAAAATACTTTGCCATGTTACTTCTGAAAACGTTATTGACAGTTTTGGTGGAAAAGGCACCGTAAATACTGACTATTTTGGAGAACTACCCTGTATGTGACTACAATACGTTGCCTTGAAGGCGGTGTGTTCTTTCAGCAACGGAACTTTGGCAAGAAAATATGACGGGGGTGCGTTACTATTCGCCGGCGGAGATGTACTACGCTGCCAGAGACTGCTACTACTACTTCCCGAGGAATCTGAGCCCGGAGAAGAAGCGGAACAGCGTCCACCTGTGCGACGACGCCGAGTACAGGCTGCTGAAACTGAACCACCGTCGTAGACGAGTCACCCAGCAACAGGTGAAGATAGATACTAGCTACGTACATACAAAGTAACGGTCATGTATGTACGTAACGTATAATAAAGCACATACGTGTGGGCAAAAATATATAAACTGGGCTTAGGGGAAGAATGGAGCATACAGTGTAAACGAAGGAGGCAATCCCTGACTCATATTCGACCCATTATAAATGGGTTTCGTGAAATAACGGGGAATCTAAAGCACGCCATCCACACACAAACAATCTCGTGGCGCGCAAACGGTCTTCTGTTGTTTGTCGGCGTGATTGTGTGTGGATGGCGTGCTTTAGATTCCCCATGATTATAATGGGTTTTACGAAACCCATGATAAGAGGTGGAATATGAGTCAGAGATTGCCTCCTTCGTTTACACTGTGTGCTTCATTCTTCCCCTTATTCGCAAGTTGCGCTCAAGAATTATGGGTGTGGTCGCGAGCTGACGACCCTCTGTTGTTTTTCACGAGAGAATGCGGTATTTCTCACACATTTTTCTTCTCAGGAGGAGGATGATGTGCGATCGTTGCACTCGGAAGACAACGAATGGGTATTCATTCACCCGATTGGACAAATGCATGAAACACTGATGGCGAGCAGGCCCATCCTTATTCGTCAACAGCGAACACTTGGTATGTACACCATTTTTCGCCACTCTTTCTAATACTCTTCTCATCGTGTGTACACTGAATCCCTGACCCGCTGGCCCAAACGTTATCCTTCTTCAATTCAATGTACTTTGTATGTGTGATGTGATGTGTAAGGTACTGTGGGGTAAACCCGGATACCTACCTAGTATATCTCAGCAACCATTAGACCGATTGGGACAAGGTTTCTACCAATCGATTCCTTGAACTTTCCTCTTTCAAATGAGCTACCATGCTCATCATTTGCTGAAGCGGCAAGTGCAGAAAAGCTTTAGATGTCCGGGTTTACCCCACAGTACCCTATCGTATTTTTTTTCATGCAGTGGGCTATCCAAATGACGACTGGGGTAGAGGATTGGTGCCGTTCGGTCGCGTGTCCCCTTCGGACCTCTACAATCTGGCCGTAGACTCCAGGGAAACAGGAACGCGAAGACGGTTTGCACAGAGACGAAGACACAGAGGCGCTTGGCCCAAAGCCGTCCTCTCTTGCACTCGACGGAATGTGCGGATTCTGGAGACCAGAGGCTCCAACTGCAGGGAACTGGAGGAAGGACGGCCGAAAGGTACCTAGGGTACTATGGGGTAAACCCGGCCATGGAAAATCCGGCCCTAAGTTTCAGCGCTGCCTACTTCAGCGACCATAATGGACCGATTGAGACGACTATGCATATGTCGTAGCGGGTTATTAGATTTAGCGGGATGCGGCATCCCGCTAGCGGGATGAGGCATGCCAAATACAGCTAGCGGGAAGTGGAATTCCATATTACGCTAGCGAGTGATGGCATTCTTGTAGGCATGTATTTATTTTATCGACCACCAACCAAGCACGCGCCGGGCCGTTGCGTACATTACATTGTAGGTACATAGGCTGCCTGTCAGGCAGACCGATAGGGCATTGGCGGACACAGTAGTGGGCTACACACGTGGTGAGCAAACTCACGGTGAATTCACGGTGAATTTTGAACTTCGAGTTTCATTGTTTTGTGTAGCGCATTCTCACTTGCTCCCAACTGCAAAATTTTTCCCATGTGTTCACACGACGGTGAGTTTCAAACTCATGGTGATCAAACTCATGGTGAATTCACTGGACTCCCTATTCTTCATCACATACTTGCGGTGAATTCCCCGTGAGTTTACTCACCACGTGTGCAGCGCGCTAGTGATAAGCCAGCCGACATCAGCCAGCATAGAATACACTACACACCCACACAAACCCAGAGGTTATCAGGAAAGAAGACCGAAGGAAGGTTATCAGACGACCCACACCCAGAGGTTATCAGGAAATAAGGAGGGAAAGTTTGGTTGGGAACAGCAGGGCAAAATAACATCTTCGTTGCTTTGCGAGCAACTTCACAAGGTCAGTGGAGCTAACAAAAAGCTGGAGATTTCGGACCAAGACATCGCGCTCACGAAAACTTATCAATCAGAAACGTCCTACTCCAACAAATCGCTTTGCAAATGCCCGAGCACGTCTTGTCGCTCACAGCCGTGCCCTTGTTTCAGGAATGAATTGACTTGCTCTTCAAAGTGTCGCAGAGGCAAAGCGTGCAAAAACCCGAAAAATAGCATCATTTCATTTAGTACGTATCAGTTCAGTGCATTGCTTACTTGTTTGACCATTGCACATAAATAAATATGATCGCTTGTTTTGAGAGCTGAGTTTGCGTGCCGAGGTGTCAAAAATATATTACACAAAACTAAGGTCAAAATCAGTATTCCGGAATCAGCTAGCGGTTTGGGGAATCTCACAGACATGCCAATACCCGCTAGCTAGAAGTGGAATTCCAGATCCCGCTAGTGGGATGCCGCATCCCGCTAAATCCTAATACCCGCTACGACACATACACCCCATTTCGATGCCTTTAAACTCTTTTCTTTCAAATGAGCTATTTTGGTTCATCATTTGCTGAAACAAAAAGTTCACAGGAGCTTAGGTGGCCGGATTTACCCCACAGTACCCTACTAATATGTGTGAATGGATGGAAGTAGGCCCAACATCTAGCTGAACATGTCAGAAGGGTGGAATTTGGGTAAAAGTGGAGCTCTTTGTGGCGTGACGATTATGGACGTGCAGCAGTCTGTCACTCCTCTCGTTTACTGCGATTTTACATGCGTACGCAGATGTTATTTTGCGACTATGTATATAGATTTGCATCGACTATAATCTATGCGCGGGACCTTTTGCCGTAGTGGTGTGTGTTCATTGTGCGTGCACGTGGCAGGGATCTTTCGGGCGGTGAGTTCAGCAGCTCCCAAGTATCTGTCTTGGGCGGAGCAGGCGGCTTCGGATATGACCAGTTCTGTGGCGGCCAGTGTCATTCTCTCAGGGGATCAGCTCTTCGCTGGCTTCTTCCTTCCCGTACACGATCAGCGCTGTGATGTGTGCTACGCCCCGCTCAGGACATACCGTACGTACTGTATGTACATTACCTACGTATTTATGTATGTAGGTATGAATATGAATGTACTATAGTCTGACCAGAGAGAGTTCGCCATGGGACGATCTATTGGTATGGTGGTGGGTTTGACATTGTCGCGCGTTTTGCGAAACAAAGACTGACTGACTGACTCAAGTCGTTCTGCGTAGTTTGCATTTAGGAACTTCTGCTAATTAGGTGGACACAAAACACGGGCAGAAATCCGCTTTTTGTGAATCTATTGTATCTTACGCAACGCGCCTTGAATGGCTTATGGCGAACTCTTTACTGGCCAGACTTTCTTTCCTTCCATGTTCTTTCTAATGGTGCCTGGGGTAACAACGGACACACACTGGGTGAAAATTTTCCTCCCCTGACCGCCTAATTTTGGGGAGGAGAACCCTGAACTGGGGAGGAATACCTCCCCTTCCCACTACGACCATATACCCCTGTAGGTGGGTTTGACATTGTCGCGCGTTTTGCGAAACAAAAGACTGACTGACTGAATGACTGACTCAAGTCGTTCTGCGTAGTTTGCATTTAGGAACTTCTGCTAATTAGGTGGACACAAAACACGGGCAGAAATCCGCTTTTGTGAATCTATTGTATCTTACGCAACGCGCCTTGAATGGCTTATGGCGAACTCTTACTGGCCAGACTTTCTTTCCTTCCATGTTCTTTCTAATGGTGCCTGGGGTAACAACGGACACACACTTTTTCCACCTGGCTGGTGTGACATTCGGTGTTGCAGATAAGGGCAGGGAGAGTTTGCTCAAAAGAGACGAGACTATTTTGCCGACGGAATACTGGATGCTTCTGCGCTTCTTCTCTGCTTCTTCTCTCTGCCTTTCCGTGTGCATGGAGAGAGACAGCAAAAAGGGTCGAGTTGGCTGTTTCCTCAAGTTCAAACAGGCCAAGCGAGCTTTGTTGAAAAAGCTGGATAGGATGGCAGCAGGTACTGTACTGTATTTACGTGTGGTGTCCATGGCCACACACAGTATGACCAAAAATATATAATCCCTGTATGGAGAAGAATGACCTACGTACGTAGTGAAAAGAAACGAAGCAATCCCTGAAGGCCATTCTTCTCTAACAGCGATTATATATTTTTGGTATGACTTTACCCACGTTTCGTCTCTCTCTTTTGCAGAATCGAGCGATCTTTCGGTAAGGAATCTCTATCAGCTGGACGGGTGGCGTGTCAAATCGGATCGCATTCCCCGTAAGCTTCAATTTTTAGCCGGAGATGAAAGGGTAGGGAAGGAGGGGTACACAACACACATACGAAGCAGTGGAGTGACAGTCTTTTTACCTCGTACAGTGAGATGTAGGTACGGGCGCGAAGCTTTATTGAGATAACACTTTGGTGTCCAACTTCACTTTTTTCTCCTGTACCCCTACTAGTAGTAGGGTGTTGTTTGGTAAACCCGACCACCTGTAGTGCTTGAAAGTCGCTGTTTGCGCATAGATTACCGGATTTACCTCTACCGGCCTGATATCCTCCACATTACCCCACCTGTCTTTTAGTTACTACTTGTGCCTTTTACCCCCACAGTGCACTACCTAAAAATGCGGTGTTCCTCGCGTATATCGGTGTATCATCAACCATAAGCTTGTGACCTTTCTCAATGTGTTTATTCTAGCCTCGGTTATGCGATTGGTTCCTACCGCCAACGACAAGAAGCTGGAGTACAGTACGCGCGCGTGCGGCCTAGTGGCTCGTCTGGCTGCGGACGCGGCGGATTACGCTGAGGCGGAGAAGACGCTGCTGGAGTTCTGCGCTCGCGAGCTCGCCCTCTCCCTCTTTCCTCTGCCGCACAAGACACGGCGGGAATCGAACGCCATGCGCCGTCTCTTCCTGCAAAGAGCATGCCTACCAACTGCGCCATCGGCCCACACCCTTCATGCGTGAGAAATATCGGTATTGGTAATCAGAAATGGCAAGGTAATATACGCGAGTATGCCGGTCGTCATCAGTCGAACGACTGCGAAGTTGCTTCGATAGTAGAGTAGTGTTGTGGTGGCTGAAATACCTACTGTACGTTCTTGGTGTTCGGTGTGTGTACAGAAAGTGAAGTTTCTTTTCTTCACTATGTATTCGTACGTGTTGTTTAGGTAGATAAGATGTGAGTTTGGTGTTACGTTACATAGTCTGTCCAGCCTGAGCCAGAGTTATGCTAAAAAGACAACGCTGTCTGGTCAGGCGGCATACGTACGAATAAAATACGTTATTGAAGCAGCAAGTTCCGTGTACTTTAGTTAGACGTATGGCGTAGTGGTGGAACTTTGCTTTTTATTTACTGCTTCCTGCGTTGCAGCACCGATGAATGTGTGAAAAAGGTGCGTGTGACGCTGGCTTCAGGTATGCTTTATGCAGCCTTTTACTTTCTAGAAATAATAGGTAGCGAGCTCGGTAGGTGGTGTCTGTTGTTCCGATGTAGGTATGTACAGTGTATGTACAGTATGTTATGCTATTCTCATTATGCGATAGTGACGGATGTGTTCTAATTTCGATTATTCTGGGAGAAAAAGGAGGATTCTTTAGCCGTGGAAGAAGAAAGATGAGGCGCTTCTTTTCAAGCGCTCATTTGCATTGCTCTTTTTTGTTCTGCTTAGAATTGCGCATATTTTTGCTTCTTATGAGGGTAGCGTAGGGAAAATTCGTTCATGGTGCAAAGTAAAGTCAGGCTTCAGGCACCTGGAGAGAAAAAGTAATTCGACAGGAAAAAGTGGGGAAAACGTTACTCTTCACTTTTGTGCTGGTCGCAATGTCAAGTCAAGTCGTTTGTAAGCGGTTGGTGCTCCTCGCTTTTTTGTCCGGCTTTACCCCCTTCCGGCTAACTGTACTTTACTTCTTGCCCTTTCGTGTTCGGTGCAGCTGCTGTTCATCGGACTCTGTTGAATGATAGCGCATTGCATCATACAATAGGGGCTTACAGTAAAAACCAAGCACTCTTTATCACATGTTGAAATATCTCAGGATCTAGGCGACGCAGGGCAAAGCGGTCAAAAACGCCACGGCTAATTTTCAGCGGCCTTGACAATAAAGAAACCGCTTGCATCTAGGTGGTCTCTGTGGCGAGATATCGCCGATTTCCCTATGTGCTGAAATGTGCATAGACAGTTGGCAATGCTAAACCACGCAAACCACGACACCCCACGACCCTTATACGCCCGATGCGCATTTTTATCGTCTCTGATGGCGCGTTCACCAGACGTCCGTCCGTCCGTCCATCATATCCGTAAAACGTATATAGGAGTACGGGCAGACCGCAAGCAACCGTGTACTCCTAGATACGTTTTACGGATTTGACAGACGGACGTGACGGATGCCTGGTGAACGCGCAATGACACGCAAGCGTATTTCTACCATTTTGATTTATCGGACATTTGCGAGGTTTGGAATTGTCCATTGGTCAATGCTCATTTTGGCGATTTCAGTGCATAAGAGAATTGGCGATATCTCGCCATAGAGAGCACCTAGGCGCAAGCGGTTTTTTTATTGTCAAGGCCGTTGAAACTTAGCCGTGGAGTTTTTTGACGCTTTGCTCTGCGTCGCCTAGATCCTGAGATATTTTCAACATGTGCTAAGGAGTGCTTGGTTTTACTATAGTCGGCTTTTGCGCTCGCGGGGCGAAAAAAGAATGATCATTTGTTGTTGTGCCAATTTCGGGCTTTTATTCTGCGCTCTGAACTGAATTCTCTGAGCTAGCGCTGTAAGGTGTCAGTAGTTCAGTACTGTGTTACCTCAGATAAAATGCCAGAAATCAAAGCTTGTGTGTATCTTGCGTTAGCGAACACGGAAGCGAAAGTGTGCGCATGCTTGCTAGCTTCCCAATTACTGTACGGTTTTAGCTGTTCTGCTATTCTTGCGCTTCTTGCAGCTTTGATTTGCATACGCGCATGCATAGGTAATTACGTACATACGTACCTACCTACGTACAGCTGGGATGCGTACAGTACGTAAAGATAGATTGCCTCTAAATTTCAGCAGTTTTTTATCCCGATTTTCAACGCGATTGACCCGAGGTGTGTAGATGCGATTTTTGGTTCCTCGTTGTGTGCTACTGTACGCATGGCATGGGCGTACATAAAATAGAATAGAAGAAGCGCCGCGCATTGGGGGAGTTGAGTTGAGTCTTGATAAGAAACGTTACTTAGGGATTCTAGGAATCCTTATCACTGGGTTGAAATTGTATCATTTTCCTGCATCAACTCTTACTATGCGGGTCGTTATTTGTTTTTCGACGTATTCTGTCTGTTCTAACGATTTTACTTACGTTTCAGTTCTTCGTGGAATTTGGCTTCCAAGATGATTTGTTTGCCCTTGCCCTTTTGTCTTGTCTTTTCTGTGGCATGCGTACCCCGAAACTGACGTCGCAGTATTATGTTCGCGAAGCCATAGCTGCAGTTATTTTTTTCTATGAATATATTTTTTTGTGGTTTTTCAGATTGCTAAAAATGTTCAAAAAATGCAGAAACAGAAACGGAATATTCATACAAAAAAATAACTGCAGCTATGGCTTCCCGAACATAATACTGCGACGTTAGTTTCGGGGGTATTAGCGTTTGGCGGCATTGAACTCGGTGCCATCAGTACGGCAAGTGTAAAAGCAAATTGGTCCCTTTGGTGTAGAAACAATAGTACGGAAGTTTTGGGTTCCAGAGGGATGAGTATGTATCAATCAATCACCCTCGCTGTTTTCGCTGGACGAATAAAACGCAGTCTGTTAACACTGTCGTTTATTGAAGCTACGTACGTCCGTTCTGTTTCATTCAAATGCCGTTTTAGGTAGGCCAGCTACTTGAATTTGTCACGCAAAACCGTACAGTTGGGTTGCGAGCGTTGGTGGTCGGACTTTGTGGAGTGTAGGCGGTGCACATGTACGTGGAAAGGTGCAAATTTGCGTACGTACGGGAATGATAACTTGCTATTATGTGCTTTGTTGTGTAGGTCGTGCCTCTGGTTTATGTTTCATTCTTTTTGCAGCCCCTGATTATTATGCTTGATGAGGGGGAAAGTTGGGGGCGCCTCTCTAGAACGGAAACAATCGTTTACAAGCAGATAGGAAATTTCTCTACTATTCCTTCGCGCATTATTGTCATATGCATGCTTTTGATACGCTGTACTAGCAACTCCAAAGTGCAGTGGAAGCTGCAATGAAGTTTGAGTTGAGTTGCTGCACTATTGCATGTAGTAGTAATGTGTATTATCATGTATTACCTGCGTACGTACGGTATCTTTATGTACTGTAACCTCGGCTACTTATAAATGTCTGTATGCAATAATTGCATTTCGTGTCGTAGGCTTCACGCAAACCATGGATATGGGCACCGTGGGTGTGGGGTACTGTGGGGTAAACTGGGACACCACCATAAGCAGCTTCTCTCCACATCAACAGCTTTGGGTGCTGTTTGGTGTCGCTCATGATGAGTGACTTTGTGACCAACGTACATGTACGTACATATACTGGGTCGGCTACCATGAATAGTATTGAAATACATAGGCGGCTCACTTTTGCAAAAGTGTACCCGAGCATGTATCATTATCATTGCAGAAAGCATGTCTATAGTCTGGCCAGTAGGAGTTTGGCATGGCATTTAAGGCGCGTTGCGTTGTTTACAGAATCTCGTTTTGCGATCGCTATAACTTGGAACAAACTCCTCTGTAGGTTTCTAAGTCATAAACTCACTTTTCCACTGCAACATTGGCCAAAAACTGAGTAACATCTATATGGCAGATTCAATAAACCAAAATCAAAATTTGTAATTTATTTTGGTTCACTAAGTTTACCACTTTCAAATCCACAAATTTCTATGGTTTGCCAGTGCCAAAATGACTCTTTACCACTTGTGCTACCAAAAAATTTTGTTTCCAACAATATTTTGGAAGTGGTAAACTTAGTTGACCAAAAGAAATTGTGTATTTTTGATTTTGGCTTATTGAGTCTGCCATGTGGATTTTACTCACTTTTGGCCAATTTTTCAGTGGTAGAGTGAGTAAAAACTGTTGATCTGTGAGCACCTGAGAAAATCAGTGGTGGGACCCTGTGCTAAATTACACAACGCGCCCTAAATGCCATGCCAAACTCCTACTGGCCAGACTATAGGTGTCACGAGTTCTCTCTGTTTTACGGTTTTTCCCCACGGTGCCCTACTCTAACTGGCTGGCCTCTTCCTACTACTAGCTTAGCTGATAAACGAAGTACGGCGGAGTGGAGTCGTGTGTCTTAATCGGTGGAGACAGACTGTGTCGGCGTATGTAATGTCTTCCATCGTTAATTTGGCCCCTGTCAGCACCTACGGCCCACCATTATTTATCAACCACGGGCAATTTGCGCTACCTACAGCTCTCAGACCCATTTGTCTCAATATCTATCGCCTGTCACTCATGCTCTATGTAGCTGTGTATGGAATGGACTACCAGCTTGCAATTGAAAAGCCGAACTGTACGTACAGTTGTGCACATATGTACGTACACAATACATATGGACAATGAGGTACATGGGTAGCTATATACTATCACATGGCTGTGCTGTGCTAGACCGCGAGTAATGTATGTACCTACCTTCCTATTAGATATGAGGTTTGCTGTCGTCAGCATGGTGTACCATGTGAGCCATATTAGGAGAGTACTGTAATGTTTCGTGTATTGCCCCCCCCGAATATAGCCCCCCCCCCCCCCCCCCCTCGTATATAGCCCCCCCTAATCGGTGCCTATCGTCATTTGTACTCGTATATAGCCCCATATCAGAGACTGCGAAAAACGACGAAAACGAAGGTTTTTACAGCTGAAAGCAGCGTTTTCGACGTGTTTCTAGCCATAGCAGTTGTTGGCAAATCATTTGGGACAGTTTGGGATACATTTTGGTTTTCACCCCTCTTGACCACCCCTTCAGACATGGCCGATCATAGCCCAAAATGATAATTTTTGCGCAAGAATAGCTTGTTTTATACCACTTTAGCTTGAAAACATGCAAAATAAACCAGAAAAAGGAGTTCAGGAGGTCAAAAAACCTTACTTTGGTCACTAATGCAAAATGCCCTTTTATATAGCCCCCTTTTGTATAGCCCCCTCTCGAATATAGCCCCCTAATCAGGGCTTACCGATCATATAGCCCCAGGGGGCTATACACGAAACATTACAGTAGTGGTATACGTCCCTACGTATACGTAAGAGACATTTAGCCAAGGAAGTTGAGCTTTTCTTCCACGGGTGATATCGTTGAGGAATAATTTTATCTCAATGCAGCTGCGTCATGGATCGAAATAAGGGGGATAATCGCGGTTTGTGTGAGCACGAACTGTTGATGTTTTCGGAAACTACGAGCTGCAGTAGAAATGCTCATCCTCCTCAAGCTTATCATCACAGTGCAGCTGTAGTTGGAGTTCCCTTGATTCAACTGGAAGACACGTCTGCAGGTGATCCTCTGACTACGTCCAGCATATCGATCACCGAATACACATCCTCAACGCAAACTTCACCCCCACCCTTGTCCACTACTGATATGCAAGAGGTGGCTACTACGGTATCTCCAGCAGCTGTTGCTCCTGCTACTAGAAATCCTACTTTTACAAGGACGCTAATGGGGGAAAGTACTACAGCTGTGCAACATCCGCCGCAGCAGAGCAGTAAAAAGGCAAGTTTCGACTGGAGGAGTCCAACCATCATTATACCGCCCAAATTGCAGCGCAGGGCCTCGTCATTGGAAGGAGGTAATGCGGGCTAATTCGGGCCAGAGGGTGATTCCGGCCACTATACGCACACAGTTGATGCCGCGTTCAAAAGAGTACACAATACTGTAAAGTTTGGTGTATGTGGTGAAACTGGGGTCAAGTCAAGCCAATTCAATACGAAGACAAGCACAGCTCAGCTTTAGGAATATTGTTACATACTAAGAGTTGTACTGTATGGTATACTGTAGGTTACGTAGTACATACGTACGGCACATAGTAGGCAAGAAACCAATGAAATCAAATGCGATCGAACAGACAAACACCCGGGAGATATCTGGGGATATCTGGGGAAAAACCAGTTTATTGTACAGTTTAGGGGTGAGGGACTTGTCCAAATATGAATCATCCATACGGTCATGTACATGAGTTGGTCAAAGATGACTTTATAAGTGAGGCTGTCATCCCTTTGAGTTGGCAGTTGATATTTTTGCATAATTACTGACAATGCAAGTTTTTGGGCTCGCGTCGCGCGAGGCGACGCGAGGTGACTTCATTCGAAATAAATCTTTCCGAGTTGCGGTTGTTTGGCACGTACACGGAATCAGCTCCCTTTCGCTTGGTCCGAAGCAAGAAGTCCGACTCTTGGCGCAGATCCTCAACCACCTGTCCACTTCTTCTTCTCCTCATCTTCGGTCTCAGCCATTGTCGTTGACCGTAAGGCAGATAGACGTATAGTAACGATTGACCCAATCGGGCCTGCCACGTATCTTGACACTCAGACCCTAAGCCAAATACCGTTACAGTGTATAACCCGATATCGAATATAGCCCGATATCGAATATAACCCGAGCAAATTGGTCGACTTTGAATTTTAGTATTTTGTATAACCCGATATTCACCACGCGCCAAATGCTTCAAAAAGCTGTTTTCTATGCTGAAACAAGCAAGTTTGGTATATACCCCGATATTTTGTATAACCCGATATCGAGTATACCCCGAGCAAATTGGTCGACTTTGTTTGTATAACCCGATCGGGTAATACACCAAACTATACAGTAATACACACAGCCTCTGACTATGGGTAGCACATCGGACGTATGTATGTGCAGACGTCTTGTGAACGCGGCATGACTACTTTGTTTTGTTCCCGGCGCAACTAGCGATAGGCCCGAATCACGCTCTGACCAGAATTTCCTCCGACGTTCACTGTGCTGTGCGTGCAGTTGCGTTGTCGCGATGGGGTTGGTCGATGGCGACGGTATTTAGTGTTAGATTAGGTCGCCGACGGGGATGTCAGCGGCGTTCAGTCATCTGGGAGCGGAAAAGAAGGGAAAAAAAGAATTGGCAACAAATGACGTCGACGACCCCGCAGGCACCGATTCAAACGCGTTCACTCTATTCACCATAAGCAATAAAAGCAGTGCTTGGTCGCGAGGTTGCCCCTCTGAATTAACCTAGATTTTCAGTGCAACTTTTGATCGGTAGTCGACGCGAATGTCGGCGCGGAAAGAAACAAACGAGCAAGAAAGACGACCGCGCCGACCTTCGCGTCGACTACCGATCAAAAGTTGCACTGAAAATCAAGGTTAATTCAGAGGGGTCACCTCGCGACCAAGCACTGGCTCTTATTGCATATGGTGGATACCGCGGAGTCGCTATCGACCAACCCTATCGCGACAACACAACTGGTCCATACACGTATTTGTGGACTTTATTATGACTACGTACATACGTG
Organism: Epsilonema sp. ZAB3_2; assembly: GCA_030247985.1. Lineage (NCBI taxonomy): Eukaryota > Metazoa > Nematoda > Chromadorea > Desmodorida > Epsilonematidae > Epsilonema > Epsilonema sp. ZAB3_2. The sequence goes on from JASAMW010000540.1 coordinate 22,495, forward strand.
CATGACTGACTTTTATGTCGGAGGACATAAAGCGACTAACCAATTATCCCGTTTCATCTCCCGGCAACTTGACCTGATTAGAATAATAAAGTAAAGTAGAAAAGAAGAAAACTGTAGGCTGTAAAGTAAAGTGCCCCTCCCTCGCCCACTTACTATGTACATATTTTAGGTCGCTTTGTGTGTGAAGGCAAGCACTAATCAAAATTAGAGATACCGAAAGCAGCAGGTGCACTTTTGTTCTGCCGCTCACTATTCGCTACTTGCGCTAAGAATTATGGGTGGTCGCGAGCTGACGCTCTCTGTTTCAGGGCTCTGTTGATCGGTTCTGGCGGGTTTACCGATCAAAAACGCACTGAAAAACAAGTGTGAAACAAAGGGGTTAGCTCGCGCGCGACCACCCATAATTCTTAGCGCAAGTAGTAAATAGATTATAAATGGACCCTTTAGCTGGAAGGTCGGCGAATAGTCATGTGCGCAGTTTCGCTCTTTGGTATCGTAATCTTCTCTCTTTACTGTATTCCATTTCCAGTATGCATGCACTGATAAATGGATAGAGCAAATGCGTAGGTGTATGTACTGTATGTCATGTCATATCGTTATCTATGAGCACGAAATGAGATAAAAGCGCATATAAGCTGCCGACTTTACTGACGTCATTTCTGCACGCTATTTTCATATTCATGATCGGTCTGTGCCTCCGTGTAGTATTTACGTACATGTACTGTACTATAATTGGTGGTGTTTGTGTCTATGGGGAAGCCGCCCGCCAATAGCAATGCTAATGAAAAGGCTCCTGTTTTATACGACACTAAAATAGCGAGTGTCCCCCTGTTGCTTTGGTTCTGTTTTCTTCCGGGAAATATCTACTCTATGTACTAGCAAGGCTAGTATGTATGTACTCTGTGTGGGATGGGGGATGGATATAGAACCAGTATTATCAGGAAGTATTATTGGGGCACTTTTTCCGACTTGAAAGCAAGCTACATGGGTGGCTCCTGTCGTGACGTAATGCGTGGCTTTGTTTGCCCATAGCCCCATGCTTTTTCTAGCTTTGTTTCTGTTCTGCTCGCTTTCCTTCGCTTCGCTTCATCCATCCCCAAATTGTCACATGTACCAGTGAGTGGCCGTGTACAATACAGGCTTTATTTTGTCATGCTTTCAGGTCTTTTGTTGAATGTCCCAGAAGGCTGCAATAAGGCGGCTGGTGATGATACGAGGGATTCGCGCAGTCAAAGCTTTCATACTGGGAGCAGACAGGATTATCATTCGCCGAGTCTCGGAGATCTCACCTTTCTGTCCACGTCCAGGAACCGAGTGACTCCGGACCAGAGCAGGAAAACCTCCACCTGGAGACACACCAGACCGGATTCCTTGGACAGTAGTCGAATCCACAAGTACATACGTAGGGTAGCATCTGCATCTTGTTGTTTGTAGTCTGGCCAGGGAAAGTTCGGTATGCGCTCTCTTCGTACAGAATCCACTTGGTACTTACTTTCACCAGTTCTTACTTTTCCAGGTTTTGGTACAGTACATAGGCATGACTTCGCACTTTATGCATTACGTAGACAAGAAAATCGAGCTATACTAAGTCGAGTCGTTCGTTGCGTAGTTTGCATGTACTGTACTCCTGCAGAATTGGCGCACACGAAGCACGGACAGAAATCCACGTTATCGATTCTCTTTTACGTAACACGACGAGAGTCCACAGCGAACTCTCTCTGGCCAGACTACTGTATGTATGTTGTATACTGTATATGCATAGGTAGTTTTGCTTTGACGAAAATAATTTTTTATGCGGCCGCTATAAAAACTGTGACGTTATTTTATAGGGGCAAGACAATCTTCAGTACGTCTCAGAGTGGTTCCTTCGTTATGGCGGACAAGCCATCCAAGGATTCAGGCAGTGTGACCGAAGCCAAACAGTCCGGCATCGGACGACAGATCACCAAGAAATTCGCTGCGGTAAGCAAGCAAACAAACACAATACAGTGGTATGTAAAGTACTTCGTAAATTGATAGTGCGGGGAAGTTCGATGGCCAGAAAATAATTTGAATTGCTGCTAGGTGTTTGTTTTCCCACATTCCAAGAACCCAAGTGCAAGGATCAGTTTGATATCCCAATACACTAGACATAATTTTGCCCCTTATTCTACCAATTCCCCCGCTAGAATATTACTCCGCACTACAAATTAGTGTGACGTCATTTTTTCTGCTGTTTTTTTCATACCTTTTCCAACTGTTCCTTGCCTTTTTCCGGCGTTTTTGCTGTCAATGTCAATCAGAGCAGTTAGCAGCACACTATTGCCAATATATTGCAGTTTGACATTAGCCCCTACCTACTGTATAGTGTATATTCTGTTCTGCTAGTTTTCTGTCCCATTATAAACTCTCCAGTCACTGGTTTCTAGTCGAGTTCGAGCTATAAATGCTACGGCTGGTCGGTCGAAATTTAGTTATCCATGAAAAAATCGCGGCTTGATCTTGCTTCGGCTCGGCTGTGTGTTTTTGCCTTCGTTTTTATTCTCCGATGAAGACAGGGATTGATTTGTGCGTTTTGCGGTGATTGCCCGGTTCTTTAGGATTTTGCTTGCGCCTTCCTTCGTTCGTTCTCTGCACTTCGTCATTCCCCCGCGTTTGCGGCAGATTACGGCCAGAAACAAAACCGCCGGAGATACATATCTTTGTCTGTCTTGTCACTGATGTCGACTTTGGAGCCCTTATCATATGTTCCGTAGGGTACTTTGGGATAAACCCGGCCATGTGGTAAACCTGGCCACCTGAGCTCCTTCGAATTTACAGCAAATGATGAACCAAATAGCTCATTGAAAAGAGGGAGAATCATGGATTCGATTGATATTTGATACTTTCTCAATCGGTTCATTGGTTGCTGAGATATGAAGCCCTGACGCATAGGTGGCCGGATTTTCCCATGGCCGGGTTTACTCCAGATTACCCTATACATGTATGCATGTACGGATATAGTACGTACCTACAGATCTACTATTGTAATGTGCACCGAAAAGCCAGTACAGTACAGCTTATTTCTTCTTGCAGATTAGTACACCAATTGGCGAGCTGATCAGAAGGATGAAAGACCATAAGTATAGTTACATACATACTTACTGTATGAGCGGAGGCCTGAAAATGATGTTTCTGTGTTGTTTCGCGACGAATTTTGACTCTTTCATCTCAAGCTTCTTCTAGCTGATATTAGCGCTTGCTTATCGTACACATTTTGAGCTGCTGGCTGCTGTGTCTCCTCTTCTTGACTGTTGTGGGACCAGAGAGAAAGCAAAGAGTGATTCAGCTTCGCTTAGTGGTGGTGTGGTGGTTGCTTATTACGAGATTACGAGCTTGTTTCATTACGTAATACAGTAGGACAAGGAAACGACCATAAAGGACTATAGCTTCTCCTCCTTCCCACATACCTACAGCACGTACGTATGTGTACATACTACGCAGCAATAGTAATCTTTACTGCCGTCTCTCGAAGAATGGATGATTCCCGCATTAGGTGCGCCTGCTGCCTTTGTATGTAGTACCTATACGTACAGTATGCGGACGGAGAGATGAGCAAAAGGGGATGATGGCAAATGAGCGGCCTTGGATGGCCCATTACTTTTCAGCTCCTGTAATGCTCATTCGACTTTTTATGTACCCACCGCACCTCCAGCACGTACGTATGAACTGCCGTGTACGTACGTATGAACTGGTAGTAGTCCGTGTAGGTACACATCGGTACGTAACCCATCATCTTTGATACGGCCTGTTTGACTGTGCCAGTGGGGCGGGCTTGTTTGTGTTTTGCTTGCGTCGCTTTCCCAAGGGGGCTCCATTCCATAGGCCTGGATCGACTACAGGAAGCCGAGTGCAAACTACCTGCTGCTTCTTGCTTGCTGCGGTGGCCCAAAGCGAACATTGCCTCCTACGTTAGCTACGTACAGGAGGTACCTATATTGTCTTTACGTTATATCGTTGTTGAAAGAGACAGGAACAGGCGCGCCCTCCCCATCCGCCCTGCTGTCATCGTCGAGATTTTGACTCTTCGGAACAACCCGTAGCACTTGTTCGGTGGCATCATCGCAGCTGATGATATCTCAGCAATCTGTGGAATGGGACTGGACCTACTAAACATAGTAGTAAGTAATACCCATACGTACGTACATACTTCGAAGCTGTGCTAGATCTTCGGTAGAACTGCTTGTTATTCTTCCTTCTCCGTTCCAAGGTTGGAGCTAAAGGAAACTGCAACATTGGTTGTTCGACGGAAAAATCCTTCTTCTTTCCCCCTTTTCATTTTACCGATCCGACGTTGAACCCATACCCTTCTTGTCACCTGCTGATTTTATTCCGGCGCGCGCTCTGTACGTGCGGAAGAACAAGGGTCATTGTTACAACACTGGAGAGAGGAAAAGAAAATCGTGTTCCCGCTTGCTGTAGGCGCAATGCCTGTCCTTTATGGTGTAGCGTCTGTCTATTGCTTGCTGGCTCTTGGTGTAAGAAGGTGCTGGCTTGGTCTCTTATAAGACAGCTGCCTTGTTGGCGAAATTATACACTGTAATCTTGACGGTTGCGGCAGTATGGTCCTTTTCTGGTTTCCTTATGTATGTTGAAAAAGTTCCATCGGAAGCGCTGACGCGGATTAATGAAAGCTCTTTCCCAGATCTCTTCTGCGTCTGTCTGTATGTGCGCAGTACTGACTGAGAGCTGTGATAGTTGATCTGAAAGAGAAAGAGAGAAAGCAGCCTGCATTTGTGTCTCGAAAAGGGCTTCCAGCTTTTGCTCTTTGCTTTCTCTTCAGTTGCCGTGGCCATTCGCTATGATAGCCCAGCTAGATCGTTTTGAAATTGTGCTAAAAGTGGCAGAAAAGCCGCGTAACGCTACTACACTACAGACGAAATGGTTCTCCATTCTTCCATCCTCATGCTTCCCGAAGTGGCAATTCTGTAGACTAATTTTCATCCCTGAATAGCGGTTTATGTCGTTTGTCTTATATTGCTTTTATACATAATTTCTGCATAACTTAGCCAGCAGTGCCAGCCAGCCGCTATAAACTCGGCGCGTGTCTCTCAATTTAAAACTGCTTCATCAACCGACTGCCTACAGTGAAGAACGACAGTCCGTGGTAGGGTACTGTGGGGTAAACCGAGCCACTAAAAGCTCCGTAGAAGTTCCTGTTCCAGCAAATGATCAACCAAATAGCTCAGATTGAAAGAGGATAGTTGAAGGAATCAATTGTACACGTACATACACTTGTCTCAATCGGTCATTGGTTGCTGAGATAAGCAGCCTTGAAGCTTTGGTGGCCCGAATCTTTCCATGGCCGGGTTTACCCCATATTACCCTACCGTATATTGTCGCCAGAAGATGTTTTTCACTGATCGATGCAGAATTTACTACGTATGTTTTCGAACATTTTGGACCAGCTTGCATAATGCGCATTCGAAAATACTGCTGTTCTCGCCTCATCAACTTTTTAATACCCAAACGTGTGACCTGGTGCTGGCTTATTCCTTCGGATTAATCGACGTTGACCAGTCATATTGGAACTTTGCAACCCTGTTGGCTTAGTCAGCGGTGAACAATGAGAGCGGTAAGTTTTAACGCTATTATTTTTGTTTTTAAACGATTTCTCATTTCATTCTATTTTTATAACACGATGGGCAAAGGGAAGCAGATTACTGTAAGAGTTGGTAATAGTTTACGTAGATTAGAAATGCCTTCAATATTGCAGTTATATGTCCTTTACTGAAGATTCAGTTATTTTTTGGAGCGCTGTGAATATGATAGGGCAACCTTTTTTCGCTCTTTTGACAAAATTACTCTCCATCTCTAAAGAAGCTCTTTTCGTTGTGAATCGGGGTGCAGTTTACGTATATTCAAGTCTGAAACGTATCTCAAAGAGACAGGCCGCGGAGGGACAAAAAGTGAAATATGGACATTGAAACGAAGAACAAGAATTCGCCGAAATCTTTTGGTAGTATCCGGCTAATCGCTAGGGTCTTTGCTTGTAATACTCTGTTCTATCGAATGCAATAGTACACCATGTTCTCTTCTCAGTTTATGTATGGTCTGGCATGTAGACGGCAGTTTAGTTTAGTGTTTATGGATAAAGCTCCTGCCGTGTCGCCCGGGGACCGATTTGGGTCTCCTTGGCTGATCTCATTATTTTACTTTTCCTAGCCGTAAGTCAATCAATCTGCGGCTTTTTTCTGACGTTGGAGTATTTTTTCCTGTCTGTCCCCAAAAAACACAATGAGAGAGAAAGCGCAACTTGGCCGACAAAAGCTTTACTCCTTGACTTTTGACATCACCAGTAACTTTTAAAGGGGTTCGCCGTGGCGAAATCCAGCAGGTTTGGCTGCTATGCTGGGGTGATAGAGCAAGTTCTAAGCTTTCATTTGATGTATATATTGTATGTTCGAAAATCGCTGGTTGCGCTGTTACAAGCTGTTGAAGTTTCTGTTTAGTACTGGTCCAG
>JASAMW010000546.1:0-35120 GCA_030247985.1 Epsilonema sp. ZAB3_2
TAATACATGGGTCCTAGAATTATAATTTGTACTTTAGTTGGTCCACTGAGAGAAAATCGAGATTCCTAGTAATGGAAGCCATTTAGCACAATATTACACGGACCCATCCATGCATTTCACGCCGAAAATATCTTCCACGACTTTGGACATTTCCACATTTTCTCGATGGCCCGACTATAAGCATGAAGGTAAAAGTCAGAGTATGAAGAATGCAGTTACCTATTGGACAGAATGAGCTCAAGAATGTTGAGAGCGGCAGTGAGCGTCTGATGGTCTTCGTGTTTGGCACCCCCAGTGACATACGATGCGACTCTTGTCACAACGCTAGCATCCAGTTTATCCCACGATTCCAATCCGTGCTCCATCAGCTCAGAAAAGCATAGGAGCAGAAGAGTCAGAGTTTGTCCTGAGCTGTAACAAACACATCTCAGCAATGCAGCCTACCCAATCTGCCCCTCACTGCTAGCGAGCGGTTGTGCCACTGTGGTCAGTCAACATAACATACTATAGCAGGTTGTGCAACTTTCATAAGTCGATTGACCACGGCCGCACAAATCACTCATTTGTCGGTTGACCACGGTTGCACAAACGTTCGTCATTACGTCATCAGTAAGCAGCAATGGGTAGGTGTTAAGCACGTAGCCATACTGTAGGGAAGCGAACCACAAAAGGATGAGGAATAGAGTTAGGCCGGGTTCAGATATTCCACGTTCATTCATCTACAGTACCAAGAGCAAGCCCACAAATACTGCGTGCATGCATTGACGCTGGGCGCATAGCCGCTTATCTGAACACGGCCTTCGACGCTGATACGACCAGTTAGTTACTATGAGCCTTCAGTGATGAGTCGAATAAGTTTCGCCAGTCCGCCCGAACTCCGAAATTCGCGCGCAAAGGCGACATCAGTTGCGAGCTTGGCGATCCTAGACAGTGCGTTCAGCTGCATTTCAGCCGAATTCAACCATACCAACAGTTCAGCAGAGACACGAAACTACAGCAGAAAATAATAAGCATCCACCGGTGGCTTCACTTTTGGCGCTAAACAACTGATTGCTATGTTTCGGCTTTTTGCATAAAAGTTGACATATACACTTACTGGCGAAAAAGTCAGGGCAAGCACAGCTCCATTCTTGATTTCATTGCGATTCTGAAAAAGCGCAAACCATACAAGAAATGCATATACGTATTATACGGAGTGAATGCTCCAAGCATGTGTTATATTGCACGAGTGCATCGACCGTACACACACTTACTACGGTCTGTAATGAGTGCAGACGACGCTGGTGTCAAGTCAGGTACATTTTTTTAGATAAATTTCTTTCTACATGTACATTTTCCGTGATGTAGTTTCCACTTCCAAGAGTAAACTGAAGTGCGAAATTTTCTGGATCATCAAACTGCCAAAATTTGCATAGCTCCTCAATCATTACACCCAATGGCCTCTTCTGAAACACAGAGTTTTCCAGCCTTGATTACAGTCCAAGCATGGCTGTTGCGGTCACACAATTAGCGGTTACGAGTCCAGATGAGGATGTACGTACAAGTACAAGAGTGGAAGTTTGAGAAATTGAGTTGTGGCGGCTAGACCGGACGTGCGCTAATAGGACCGTTTATCCGTACTACGCTGCGTGTTCGACTCACGCACTGGCCTCCCCAATTTTCAGGCTTCCTCTCTTGTCCTTGAATCTCAGCTTCAGTAGGTCAGTGAAACGCTTAGTCAAACGCTATATTATATGCACGCAGTAACGTAAGTATTTACCGGTAGGTAACCCACTGAGGCTATCTAAAAATTGAGGCAGCTAAAGACTCTAGATAAGACCTCTAAATAAGACCTCTAAAGATAGATAGATAGATAGATAAGACCTCTAATCCGACCACCTAAAGTTTTCGAGCTGCACATCTCAGCAACCATTGGACCGATTGACACAAGCGTGATATCAATCGACTCCTTGAACTTCCCTCTTTCAACTGAGCTCTTTGGTTCATTATTTGCTGAAACAGCAAGTTCAAAGGAGCATAGGTGGCCGGGTTTAACCCATGGTCGGGTTATCCCACAGTACCCTACTCATTATTTTTAATTACCTATGGTTGCACGGGGTAAACTATCTATCTATCTATCCTTATCTATCTTTAGAGGTCTTAGCTAGCGGAAAATACGGTAACTGGCCCCGGGGTATCGTATCCACCTGATCTAGCTTGACATATTGCGGCGGCTTTGTCGCAAGCTCCAGCTTCTCATCGTAAGCAGTGATATCATCGTCCAGCTTTACACCAATCTTCAAGATGTGTTCGGCTTCGCGATGTGGTTGCACTGGTCTTGTAGGAGGCACCACGTAGTATTGAAAACTGGAACTAGGAGGCGAAGTGGCGGAAGGTGATGCCACATTAGTTGGAAAAGCCATCGCAACTGAAAAAATCAACGATCCACTCCGACACGGCTAGGACTTTCCTGGGTGGTCTGGTCTGAAGTTTTCTCTCTATCTGGTCAGTAGTCGGTCGGTCGGTCGGTGCGCTTTTACATCCACCTTGGACCCAACCAAATGATCTGCAGTAACTTGTGTTCCATTAAGCCTGGTCCTGAAGCGAACGAAGATACGGTCGCGAACGCGCGCGTCGTCGTTTTTGTTTTTACTACGTACGTAAAGTACAGGGTGTCTCACGTAGACCTACCTAATGATCCAGCCTTATAACTTCCGTATTACAGTAGATATCAAGCTGAAATTTTGTCCCCAGAAACCCAAGAATATACCATTTGTTGTGGCAAAATTTGAGTTAGATAGGTCAACAAGGGATGAAATTACAGGCTTGGCAAGGTTGGACCCTGTTTTTCGCATTTTCCGCACTGAGCGTGGTTTTTGGACTAAAATCTTCTGCTGAGCATGGTCAGGGGCGTCTAAAGTATCGCGATGGCGTATTTTACATACTCCAGGACGATTATCTAAAACCACGCCATTCGACGATTACTCCCACCATTCTTCACGCCCAACGTGTTGAAACATAGGAAACAGAGCACAAAACGCTACAATTTTGGATGAAACATGAGACACACCGATTCTTTTGCTTGTAGCCGTCGTTTGCAACAGTATTATGGCGCGTTCACCAGACGTCCGTACGGACGTACGTCCGACGTATCTACATACATGAATCGTGTACTCCTAAATACGTCGGACGATCTTGGAGTACATGCTTCATGTATGTAGATACGTCGGACGTACGTCCGTACGGACGTCTGGTGAACGCGCCATTAGACTTCGGTTATCCTGATTCCAGCACCATACTACAAGTGTTTACATATAGGAGTTCACAAATAGGCAGGAAAAACCGACAAATTGGAAAATTTACATATGCGAAAGAAATTATAGCTTGGCATATAGGAAATCGAAAGAATCTTTTTCATCTCCATCTCAATTTTTTTCAAATCCCCATCTCCATGTCCATCCCCAACCATCTCCACCTACATCATCTCCATCTTCATCAATTTTTTTCTATTGCCATCAAATCTCCATCTCCATTTATTTCCACCATCTCCATTATCATCAAATCTCCATCCATCTCAATCTTCATCAAATCTTCTCCATTTCCATCGCCATCAAATCTCCATCTTCATCATCTCCACCTACTTCCATCTCTATCTCCCCAGCCAATTCCATCACCATCAAACCTCCATCCATCTACTTCCATCTCCATTGGGTGACAGGGACTGATGAAAGCGGGGGTCTGGGGCTGGGCAGGGGAATATGGATACTGGTGAAGGCGGGGGGGGGATGAATGGGCCCTGATGAAAGCAGGGGTGGTGGCTTGGCTGACTACTGCATCCAACTTGACCAATGATAAAAGTGGGGGCAGGGATGAAACACTGCAGCAGTCCATCTTGACCATGGAGGTTTGATGGCAATGGAATTGGATAGAGGTGGAGATTGAGTTGGAGGTAGATGGAGATGGAGATTTGATCATGATAGAGACTCATGGAAGGATTCATAGAATTGGCTGGGGAGATAGAGAAGGAAGTAGGTGGAGATGATGAAGATGGAGATTTGATGGCGATGGAAATGGAGAAGATTTGATGAAGATGGAGATTGAGATGGATGGAGATTTGATGATAATGGAGCGATGGTGGAAATAAATGGAGATGGAGATTTGATGGCAATAGAAAAAATTTGATGAAGATGGAGATGATGTAGGTGGAGATGGTTGGGGATGGACATGGAGATGGGGATTTGAAAAAAATTGAGATGGAGATGAAGAAGATTCTTTCGATTTCCTATATGCCAAGCTATAATTTCTTTCTGCATATGTAAATTTTCCAATTTGTCGGTTTTTCCTGCCTATTTGTGAACTCCTATATGTAAACACTTGTAGTATGGTGCTGGAATCAGGATAACCGAAGTCTAATACTGTTGCAAACGACAGCTACAAGCAAAAGAATCGGTGTGTCTCATGTTTCATCCAAAATTGTAGCGTTTTGTGCTCTGTTTCCTATGTTTCAACACGTTGGGCGTGAAGAATGGTGGGAGTAATCGTCGAATGGCGTGGTTTTAGATAATCGTCCTGGAGTATGTAAAATACGCCATCGCGATACTTTAGACGCCCCTGGCATGGTCAAGCAGCTCATCCAACATTGAATTATTGCGGAACAATAATGGCTGAACGTCATCACGGTCCAGAACACAAAGGATAAAAAAATACAGGCGATTTACCGCCCATAACAGCCTTCAAGGAGCTGTCGAGGTCAATAGTGTCACCACTGATTTCAAAATGTTGAAAAACATGGTCACAAATTTGCAAGCTCGTAATTTCATCCCTAGTTGACCTATCTGGCTCAAATTTTGCCACAACAAATGGTATATTCTTGGGTTTCTGGGGACCAAATTTCAGCTTGATCTCTACTGTAACACGGAAGTTATAAGGCTGGATCGTTAGGTAGGTCTACGTTTTATCTTCGTTCGCTTCGGGACCAGGCTTAATGGAACACAAGTTACTGCAGATCATTTGGTTGGGTCCAAAAAGTGGATTACCAAGGATTCCTGTACAGTCTAGGAGTCCATGGCTTTTACCTTGCGCAATTGCGCGGACTCCATGGACGTAATAATGGTGTATTTCTAAAGCTCGCATTGAAAAAGTTTTTTTCTTCCTTTCCGGTCTTTCGAGCAGGGGAGGGCCTAAAAGCGGGCACGGGCAGGGGCACGGGCACGGGCATGGGGGCCTACAAGCGGGCACGGGCATGGTCGCGGGCATGGACAAATTAAGGATATTTTTGGCCAAATTACATTCAAATGTTGAAAAAATGGCTTCCAGGCTTTTTACAAGTAGCTTTTACGCCTGTTGAACACATTCAGATGTATTCTCTTATCATTTTCATGGTCAAAACTAGTGATGAAATGCAAATAGCTGTACCACAGTGGTATACTGTAACAGGATCTGGATGGAGAGAAATGTTCTATGTAAACTTGGAATGGTTATACAAAACGGTTGACTTTACAAAAAAGCGAAGGCTAACAGCTGTAATTATGACGTAGGTGCTACTCTGAAACGGAAACACAAAACAGAAGATGTAAGGGCAGATATTTCTCGAAGAGCAAAGATATGAGCAACTTGAGGTTGCCATCAAGCAGCATCTTTTTGCTTTGCTGTTTTCCGCTCAAATTTGCACAGATTTTGATTGGATAAAAGGTGAAAACATCCTCTTGGTAAGCTTCTTTATTTTTGAGCAGCACATCGACATCTGGCATTGCTTGGACATCAGGGAACCCTTTTCCATGTCTGACAACAGTTGCTCATCTGGCAACCCTTTTACACATCTGGTAACACTTCACTTGCACATCTGGGCAGCCACAGACTAATGGTGCGTTCACCAGGCATCCGTCACGTCCATCCGTCTGTCCGTCAATCAAATCTAGGAGTACATGGTTGTTTGCGGTGTTTCATGTACTCCTAGATACGTTTTACAGATTTGATGGACGGACGGACGGATGGACGGATGGATTTACGGACATAACAGTGTGAATGCGCCATAAAGTGTGACCAGAAATTCTGTGACCCATTGAAATTTTTTCTCGGCCAATATGAGACATAGAGCACAGAGGTCAAAACTTCCACGGCTAACTTTTGCTCAGATTTCCAATAAAAAAACCGCTTGTGTCTATCTGCTCTCAGTGGCAAGATATCGCCAATTTCCTTCCATTTGGCAGACGCTAAACCACACAAACCATGACACCCCATGACCCTGTACACCTGATGCCCATTTTTATTGTTTTCATCACATATGCATATTTCTACCACTTTTGATTTTTCGGGCATTTGCGAGTTTTAGAATTGCCCAATGGTCCACGCCCAATTTGGCGATTTAGTACTGAAGGAATTTGGGGATATCTCGCCACTGAGAGCAGAGATGCAAGCGGTTTTTTATTGGAAATCCAAGCAAACGTTAGCCATGGAAGTTTTGACTGCTGTGCTCTATGTCTGATATTGGCCGAGAAAAAATTTCAATGGTTCACAGAATTTCTGGTCACACTTTAACCGATACTGAATATGCCTGCCTACTCCATTCATTTATGCGCATGATGGAAAAAAGAAGCTCCAGTACCTAAGGTGCACATTCATGTGCATTTATGAGGAACTGTGTGCATAAAAGTCGACTGGCACTTCAAAAATGCGCATGCATGCGCATCTATGTACTGGAGCTCTTTTTTTTCGTGAGCATGCATGCGCATAAATGAATGGAGTTGGCAGGTATATTCAGTATTGGTTAATTGAATCAGCCACCTTTGAGCACTGGGTGAAAAATGAATGAGAAATGTGTGAGTGCACAAGGTTATGCTACAAAACGTGCGGAAGCATAGAAAAGGCGAAATAGTTGGTCTACAGACACAGCAGTTGATCTACAGGTATCCAAAATATCCAAAATATCGCTAATTTGTCCATGCCCGCGACCATGCCCGTGCCCGCTTTTAGGCCCCATGCCCGTGCCCGTGCCCCTGCCCGTGCCCGCTTTTAGGCCCACCCTTTCGAGCAGGGGGAAGAAGACGTAAAGAAGAAGAACGGAAGTGAGAAAAGTGTATAATAGAAGAGAAGAGCGACGACTAAAAGCAACGAAGAAGTGGGTTAGCCGTAGCGTTTCTTCTGAACGAATGAAAGACCAAAAGCCATAGGAAATTATCAACTGGAAACAGAGCGAAGCTTCCCCTTCAGGTGCGGAGCCGGAGGTATATTGTATAGTACTGTACTGTTTTGCGTACATACTGATTGATTTGTACTGTTGTTGTACGTACAACAGACGTACGACTTATGCCGCGTTCACTAGACGTCCGTAACGGACGACGTCGTCCGTCGTAAATCCGTAACAGACGTACCTAGGAGTACATGGCACACTGCAAACAGCCATGTACTCCTAGAACCATGTACTCCTAGATACGCTTAACGGATGGCCGACGTCCGTTACAGACGTCTGATGTACGCGGCATAAATCCGTATATCCGTCGTAACGTCCGTAAACGTCCGACATATCTAGGAGTACATGGCTGTTTGGACTCCTACATTACTCCTACATACGTCGGACGTATACGGACGTTTGGCCGCTATCTGAAGCAGCATCATGCGCCGTATGTACATTATGGCCTAGATGCTCTTTGTCCTATAATTGTACGCAGTTTGCCTAATGTTTAGAGCTTCTCAACAAGACTACATACTTACTAAGCCTTGTGGTGCAGTGCTGCCGCGGTCCTCCCTTCCGCCGGTCCGGTGGATTCGAAGTATTGAAGAAGAAGAACCCGTGAAACGGCATGGCTAAAAGGGGGCGAAAGCCAAAGCGAACTTATTCCTTGCGGTCACGGTCGTCTCCAAATAAGAAACGCAAGGTGTGCTTCCTCTCTCCATTTCTACTGTTAGCAGCTTCCTCGTCTGGTGTACTAGACTGGTACCGTACGTGTGTACTGTGTGGTGTACGTAAGTATATGATTAGTTGCAGGACGATGGAGATGATGGAAAAATCAGTTGCTCCTTGTGCAATGATCAGTGCCAGCGTGAAGAAGGCGAGTGGAGGCTTCGGATGCATATGGCCGACAGACACTTCAATCAGTACAGCCCCTACGAACAACGTTGCTGCGGCAGGAAGTTTGGCGATCCGCAGCTAGCCGGGATTGATTGGTGTTGTGACAAAGCCCAAAACAACGAATATGATGTATGGTACCTAATTACTAACTACCGTATTATAGTCTGATCAGTAAGAGTTCGCTATGGCATTCAAGGCGCGTTGCGTAAAATAGATTCACAAATGCGGATTTCTGTCCGTGCTTTATGTACTCCTATTTAGCAGGAGTACATGCAAACTATGCAGGACTTGAGTCGCATAGCGAACTCTCTCTGGCCAGACTATAGGTGTCCCCCTGGTATCCCCTCATTTACTTATGTCCCCATGGTGTATAACCCCATTGGCAAAACTTAAATTTTGTCCCATGTTATATCCCACTATTATGAATGTGTGTGGCATTTTTGTACGGACACTTAGCGGTTCCATTCTCTTTTCAGTTGATCGGAAGCAAGAATATCTTCGTCGAGACGGCCATCAACGCCTTCACTGCTCGATCTATGCGGTTGAAAGAAGGGGCGCTGGACGAGAGGAAAGAGCAAGAGTTTCTTCAGTCGCTTATCGATGAAGTTGATCAGCGTATAGAGCAGTTGAAGCAGCCGAACGGCGTTGCTTCCTCCGTCGTCGCCTTAACGCCGCCCAGTACACCTGCGTTGGCAACTGTGGAGCATCTTGAAGAAGGGGAGGAAGTGGAAGAGATGGACGAGGGAGAGCAGATGATGCAGGAATTTCAGGACTCCACCGCTACCGACACTGGCGAGCAGAGAATTATCAAGCAAGAAGCCTTCGGTACGCATGTACAGTATCGTTATTCTCATGATTTTTGGACGACAGGAGATCACCTGTATAGGACGATCCACTTTTCGGATGCAAATAGCCTGTCCGTATGTACAGCACGTACACTACGCGTAGGAATACAGTAGAATGTTAGATGGCTGTGGGTGATGACTGATGGGTGACTAAAAACACCAGTAACGGATGTAATGTAATGATCAAAGGGTTCCGTAGTAGCTGTAGGTTGGAAAGTGGTGTAGCCTATGTATCTACCCACTGTCTGTATGAACTGGCAAGAAGAATGACTCGTGTGTGCGTGTGTGTAGAAAACCGGGAGAAGTGCTACTTTTGCGAGAAGTGTGGTCAGTTGTTGGCGAGTGAAGGGGAGAGGAAGGCTCACGCTCGAGAGCACCTGTTGGCGGATGGCAACACGGCTCCGTCCACTCCCGAGATCGTCCGTTTCGAGGGCCGCTTCTGTTTCGGCGAAGCGCCTCCCTGTCCCTGTTGTCAGGAGCAAGTGGAAGTGGAGGAGTTACGCGATCACTGTCGGCAGCATGAGAAAGCGCTCTTCTTCTGCGACATGAAGAAGAAGGAGGGCGGCGTCTGCGGCTTCCTCACGCCTGATAAGGAGCACATAGAGCTGCACGACGCGACGGTGCACGGAAAACGCCGGAAGAAGCACAAGAAGTACGACGAGGAATGCCGTCGACATAACCTGGAGATTGCCAAATTTCTCCTCCGCGTCTTTCCGGGAGACATCTCGCTCAAGGCTGCCGTTGAACAGTGGGAAAAGATGCCAGTAGTCTGAGCACTGGAGCAGTCTATTGTCAAGTTTGCATGTTCGATCTCTGACCGCTTCTATACAGACGTGGGCCTGGGGGTGAGGGGGGTATGTTGAACGCACCCCCACCCCTACCTCTCCATACCCCCACCCGTACCCCCAGGGAAAATGAAAAGCAACATACCCCCGCGTACCCCCAGAAAAAAACAGCAAAACATATCCCCATGCGTAACCCCAAACTTGGATTCAGCAGTTTGTCTGCCAGGACATGTACATACCCCCACCCTTTTTTTCCTCTGACTTACATCCATGCTCAGACTTTTTACACACTCCACACAGTGGGTGCATTCTCAAAAATTGTTGTTTGTAGTTGCAAAATTCAGTGAATAATAGTTTTCTATAATGATTGATCCCTATCATTCTAGACAAGTTGCGATTTCTTCTCTATTTCTAAGTTGTGATTTATTCTATTTATTACACCCTGAGTGTAAACACTGCGAGGGGTGCCGTCTTAGTGTAAACACTGTGAGTGAGGGGTGCCGTGTGATTACTGCAAAGACACCTTACTCACTCTTATCAACCCACTGCTGTATTTTGTTAAAATATTACAACATGCACAACAGTAGTAAGACTGCTGCACTGCATGCAAAAAATATTGCTCATTTATTTTTTTCTGGGGGTTCGCATAGACTGTGTGGGGTTATGTAGCACATCATTTACAGTTGGGTTATGTAAATATGCTGGGGGTACGTGAGGTTTTTTCTTGGGGGTACGTAAAAAATCTGGGGGTATGTACGTGACCAAAAAAGCGGGGCCCACCCCCCCCCCCCCCCCCCCCCCCCCCCCCCCCCCCCCCCCCCCCCCCCCGGGCCCCCCCGCGCCCCCCCCTCAAATCGTTGCCTGACTTTGCCTGCCTGGTATGTATGATGTAGTTCTTGTGCTTTGTAATGTGCGATGCAATGTCGATGGGTTGGTACTTTAAATATATATATTCTGCTACCGTACGGTACGTTGATCTTGTGTGGATTATGCTTCTGGTTTCCTGGTTGGTTATTACTCTTTGATTCTGCTTGCATGCTTACATAGTACGTACTACAATACGTAACTGAACCAAGGACAAACATGGTTGGGTTAGAAGAGTTTTTGTCTTACCAAAGACGGGAGCGCTGTACAATAAGGTTTTGGGTCTCTGAAGGATTAGCGAAGCAGAAGCGTTGACAAGAAACGCAAGCAAGATGTAATCAGTCAAAATTTCCGAGTCATTACCTAAAAAGCTAGCGCAAGCATAAAAGTGTCGTTTCATTCATCATTTCTTGACAATCATAGGGCCGAAAAGGTCATAATTTGAGCGCATTTTTTGACGAAATAGCAACCGCTGTTTCAAGCAAGCGGGTTGCCGAGTTTTCAAGCTCTTCTCGCTGCTCGCAAAATGCAGATTTCAACCCCGTTATTTTTATCAGTAGTTACGCAACTGAACGCTTGAACAGTAGCTAAGCTATAGCTGAGCAACAGGGCTTGGGCGTTTTGGGCCGCCCCTTGTATTCTACGTAGCCCCGGGCGCGCGCGCCATGTTGTTTTTGCGTCAGGCTTTACCAGGGTCTTTGCTACTTTAAGGCGCGCGTGGTGGGGGTTCGCAAAAGCAGTGGCATTGAGAAATTTTAACATTACAACATACATGGGCTAGCGCCTACCAGCTTTTCGCGGCTGTGTGGAGCGCCAAATAAATACGTCACGAATCTATATTGGTAAAAAAACAACAGCTCAAAAGAGAAATTGTAAAATCACCGCACAAAAACAGCAACAACTTGTTGTAACCCCTTAACGTGGAAGATGTAAGTATTCTTACCAGGGCTGGGTGATCCTTATTTTCGAAAATTTCAGTCCTTATTTCGATTTTTTTATTTTCGTTTCAATCCTTATTTTTAAAACTTCGATCCTTATATTTTGGTTTTATAAGGATCGAAATCTATGGATCAGGAATTCTTATTTTTTTGAAATTCTTATGTTTTCCTTATTTCCTTATTTGTATTACCGCCAATCTTTATTGCAACGCAGGACAGGATGGATGTAGTCCTTCAGCGAGGCAGTACTCTATGAAATAGATGCGAGGACAAGAGAATTTCGAATTTTCCCCAATCCAAAATAAGGATTGAAACAAGTTCAGTCCCAAAGTATATAAGGATCGAAATTTTAATCCCTATTTCGGTTTCTGAACTATCCTTATTTTCAAAATCGCAAAAACAAAACTATCCTTATATTTGGCAAATATAAGGATTGATTTTGCTTCCACGCCAAGGGGAATGCTGGATGTTGTCGGGTTCGGTAGTTGCACAATTCCACATTATACACTTTGGCCAGGAAATTGTGTCAGAATAACCCAAAAGCTCCCGAAATTTTGTCTACGTACTGTAGCTTGAACTGATTACTGTAATTTGCCAAACGCGACACTGAACTATACTATACGGTACCACGACAAAATGACAAAGGGCTCTAGCAGATTACAACTTGGTTCTCCCAGCAAAATGAGCAAACAAACATCAAAAGGCAAGCAATCGGATGATAAGAGTAGTAAGCTAACGCAAAGCCCTTCTTCCAGTTTTTCATATTATTGCCGAAGATATAACAAAGAAGCTCATCCAATCTTTGCGTCGATGAAAACGATGTTTTATTGTCGCGCTCGAAAATTCAGGGGCCACTTGACTAATAGCAACAATCTTGTGGCCTTCGCACAACCACAGGCGACACTTTAAAAAATATCGTCTATCCCGACTAAAATTAGCGCCAAGCAGCCACCAAAGCAGTTTGTGCGTCTGCTCGCTAAAAAAATATTCAGCCAAAGATCTCATATTCAGCCACAGTTACAGTAGTATTGTATATTCAGCCAAAGATCTCCTATTTAGCCACAGTTACGATAAGAACTTCTAGAAAACCAAAAACAATTCAAACGATAACACACAGTTTGCTGGCTAAAAAATATTCAGCCAAAGACCTCATGTTCGGCGTTCAGCCACAGTTACGATAAGAACTTCTAGAAAACCGAAAAACAATTCAAACAGTAGCGCGCTACACACGTGGTGAGTAAACTCACGGGGAATTCCCCATACGTATGTGATGAAGCATAGGGAGGCCGGTGAATTCACCGTGAGTTTCAAACTCACCACGTGTGAACACGTGAGAAAAATTTTGCCCTTGGGAGCAAGTGAGAATGCTCCACGCGAAAAAAATAAAACTCGAAGTTCAACTCATCGTCGAATTCGCCGTGAGTTTACTCACCCCACGTGTGTAGCCCACTAATAACACACAGCGTTTTCCCGCGCTTGTGTCTGATAAATCGGCGGTAGCGGGGCAACTGCAAAAGGCTGCAGAGGGCGCTTCTTATTTTTAAGACGTCTTTTCGGTCTAAGGGTGTCGATTTTCGCAATTTTCACGGGGGAAAAGCTGACAGGACAGGGCGTCTATTTATTTCGCGCTTTCATCGGACCAATAAATCAGAACAGAACCTCCACCAACCTACATACAGTACATACCTAATCCTACTGTATAGGGTACTGTGGGGGTAAACCCGGACACCTAAGATTTTCTGAACTTGCAGCCGCTTCAGTAGAACATGGTAGGTAGGTAGCTCACTTGAAAGAGGAGAATTCAAGGAATCGAATGGTAGAATACTTGTCTCAGTCGGTCGTAGGTATGGTTGCTGAGATATACTAGGTGTCCGGTTTACCCCACAGTACCCTATAGGAAACGCCATAAACCGAACCCACACAAACATAAAGGAAAGTGAGCAAAAGAATTAAAATGCGATGTCAGGTAGTATTGAGAATTGCGTGGACAGGGGGGTAATTTTCAGTTTTCTGCTGATGACGTGAGCTGATAGCCCAACTGATTTTACGTATTTTACAAAAAGACCGGGTCGAAAATTCGCACCCAGTCCTGAGATATAAGGCCTCAAAGTTGACTGCAATTTGACCTTAATTTTTCACTTTTTCACCCTAAAATGGGGGTAAATAGCCCCACAGTGGGGCTTTGGGGCTATAAATTTGCACACACATAGACCCTATGGGGGTACATGTTCAGACAAATTTTGAGCCCTCTAGCCCTCTTGGTTCAGGAGTTAAAGCTGTTTTTGCTGAAAATCCGAAAATTACAATTTTCATAATTTTCAAAATTTTGAGAGAGTTAGTCCGTGTGCCCGCTGTTTTATTTCTGAATCTTGTAGAGCAGAAAATTTGCTACAAGATAGGCTACATTTGAAAAGAAAGTCACCAATGGGAAATTTTCACAGCAAGGCCTCAAAGAGTGGCAAGTAAGGGTTTTAAGAGTGTGCGTTTTCCCCATTTGTCAAGCTAACTCAACAATATCACGGATACTCTCTCCTCAGAAGTAGCCTATCTTATGTAAAATTTGATGAAGATTTAGAAAAAAATATTTTTACCCCCAAAAAAGTTAACACTACCCCAAAAATGTTCAAAAATTGTCAATCAATTACATCTTTTGTAAGATTATATGCTAGGGGTTAACTTTTTTGGGGGCAAAAATACTTTTTTCTAAATCTTCATCAAATTTTACATAAGATAGGCTACTTTTGAGGAGAGAGTATCCGTGATATTGTTGAGTTAGCTTGAAAAATGGGGAAAACGCACACTCTTAAAACCCTTACTTGCCACTCTTTGAGGCCTTGCTGTGAAAATTTCCCATTGGTGACTTTCTTTTCAAATGTAGCCTATCTTGTAGCAAATTTTCTGCTCTACAAGATTCAGAAATAAAACAGCGGGCACACGGACTAACTCTCTCAAAATTTGAAAATTATGAAAAATTGTAATTTTCGGATTTTCAGCAAAAACAGCTTTAACTCCTGAACCAAGAGGGCTAGAGGGCTCAAAATTTGTCTGAGCATGTACCCCAATAGGGTCTATGTGTTTGCAAATTTATAGCCCCAAAGCCCCACTGTGGGGCTATTTACCCCCATTTTAGGGTGAAAAAGTGAAAAATTAGGGTCAAATTGTGGTCAACTTTGAGGCCTTATATCTCAGGACTGGGTGCGATTTTTCGAACCGGTCTTTTTGTAAAATACGTAAAATCAGTTGGGCTATCAGATCACGTCATCAGCAGAACACTGAAAATTACCCCCCTGTCCGCGGTACTGTACAGCAATACTGAATCCTTCCAGACATCGCGTTTTAAGGCGAACACCGCAGCGGGTGAGTGGAAGAAAATGATACCCATCTCATCTCGTACGTAGGTACCTGAGCGCATTACGCAAATGAGGCGGCAAAGAAAAGGTGGGTTTGTGAAAAATTGGCACCTATTGCAGTGTATGCTTAATGGCGCATAGCTGGCATAGCATTACAGTACGTACTGTAGTGATGTACCTACTTTCATCGGTCACATTTTGCATTGATGGCCTTAGGTTTTCTGCGCTTCTGGTACCATGAAAATCGTACCTACATAAGTATACCGTACAACAGTAGCCTGTGTTTTAGGTTAGACTGGCATACATAAAGACAAGAGTATGTACGGTACCTACATTAGGAGGCTGGCTAATAAAGGCTAGTAATAGATTGGTGCAGCTATGATATATTAGCATTGGTCACGCAAATTCAGCTTTCAGCGGGGGCGTATAGGTTTTGGGAAAGATATGGAAGATAAGATATAGTACGTACGTACGTATGTATGTACGTACGAACTTTGGGAACCGTTCTGCTTCGATGCCAAATGAAGATTTAAAATAAATCTGCGCTTTGGGTCTGAAGCCTTGCGACAATTTTTCATGCACAAATGGAGATGAATGGACATGAAACAAATGGGCTGAATGGTACGACGGGGGAACCAGCCAGGAGGAATGTACTTAGGTACAAAATTGCACTTTTGCGCTACAATTTTCAAATGCTTGCGTGACGTGCTGCTTTTAAGCAAGTTCTTTTCGGATAGTGAGATTTTAGGTCTTCTATTGATTTATTGCCCTTTATTGTGTATGCGTACACGAAAATGAGTAAAGACGGCATTACTTACGTTTACAGTCAGTGATGTACGAAGTCGCACAACATGTAGACACTAGACAGACGGTACAGGACAGTACGGCTAAAAAACCCCTAATAACACCTGGCGATTGGCCATTAAAAACGGCTAAAAACCAGTTTAGTTGCTGAATGCACTCAAAACCACAAAAAAATGCATAGCGTATCCGGAGCATGGGGACGTTGTAAAAATATGACAGACACAGTTTCATATTGTTTTATTGTCCGTTCCCTTGCAATATAGATCATTTCCCTTTCTTTTGTGGTCAATAATATTACATTATTTTTAAATAAGGTTTCCTCGTGGTTCTGTAAGTTTCCCTCTGCTACCATTCGAATGAATGTACTGCGCCTTGCTCGATTTTTCCCACTGCGTACGTATTTGTACTTCAAGCCGTGCTAGCGACGACAGTAGAAAAGGAGGAATCTGCTCTTCTAATCCACGACGACGCTCTACCGAAGGTGCAAGTGCCTCCGACGGAGGTTTCTTGCGCGCAGTTCACCACCGATTCCCGATCAGCCGCTCAGCCCAGATCCTAAAACTTCTTCATCGAGGGAGATATCGGCCGGCTTTACGAGGAATCTTTTCGCGAGTTCACGCTCAGATCGACGAACCTGTAAACAATTTATAAGTAAGCAGAAGATGGTTCCTTTGCAGGTTAACATTGATACGTACTGTAATGTTTCGTGTACGTCCCTGAGGCTATATGATCGGTAAGCCCCGATGACTGGGAAACAATTTTTATCCCCATCCCCTCTAACCAAAATTTTGGAAAACGGTAAACGCGTAAATAAAGCAAAATATACAGTGGTCTCCATATTCCCCTCGAATGGGATATGATTTTTATCCCCCGGGGGTTATACAGAAGCACAGTAGTTGATAATGTTCATTGTACGGATATTTCAGGGCAGGCAAATTCGTCAGAGCGCGTGCGGGATCCGGCCAACGCTGGCCGGGCGGCGTATACCCTACAGCATCTCGAGTCGTACGCGCAGGACGCGCGAACGAAGCTGGCGGAAGCGATTCGAAGCTGCAGGGCAGTCACGTGCTCAAGCTCTTCGCGCCAGCGAGCATACCTCTTCATCACGCCAACAGGCCCTACTCTGCGCCTCGCTCGGTGGGATAAGGAGACTGATGCTGGGATCGAGAATGCTTCCAAACGGGTGAGCGGAGGAAGAACTGTTCTTTATGATTCTTGATGATTCGGGGACTATCGGGCTACACACGTGGTGAGTAAACTCGACGGTGAATTCACGGTGGGTTTGAATTCGAGTGTAATTTATTTGTTTGTGTCCTCACTTGCTCCCACACGATTTCAAACTTCAAACTCCGGTGAATTCCCGGCATCCCTATGCTTCTCGCATGGGGGGCCACCGTGTATAAGTGCGCGGGAGGTGCGTGCAACAATGCCCTCACTTAGGACTCACACAAATTCGCACTTTGCGCTTACAACAAAAAAAAACGCACAAACACACCCACAAAAGCAACAAGCAGCAAAAAAGGAACACAGAAGAGCAAGGGCAAAAAAAGCAGCCCCAGGGCAAACAGGGTCGGAAGGGCCCTTAGGCCAGAACGGATTGGGACCCTTACAAAAATGCATTGCGTGAGAACGGGTGCTGCATTTGTAAAGCAGAGTTCTTTACACCCCCAAACGCAAACCCCAGCCAGCAGAGAAGCCAACCAAAGAGACCCTCGAGCGCAGAAAAAACAGCTCCGAGGGCCAACGAAGGAAGCACAAAGCAGATGTAAGGGCGATAAATGTAGTAGAAGAGGATGCGGCGGTATGGATGGATAGTGAGAGTTTTTGAGGTTGTATTTTCGATGGAATTGGAATGTTGCTATGTGATGCACGCACAGGATTTTATGTTATATGTGTATGTAGATATGAGGAAAAGAATTTTATTTTCGGAGTTTTTTTCGTTTCCGTTGTTTGCCCCGGTAGCCGGACAGGAGAAAAAAAAAAAATCAAAGAAAAAAAATCAAAAAAAAAAAAAGAAAAAGAAAGCGGCCAAAACCCTTCTACGCTCGCTCAACAACCAACCACAACTTGAATTCTATACAACAACCCAACAACCGCAGCTCTCAGTTTTTTAGCAATACATGGAAATATAGTACAATACGTACATATTTCGGAAACGGATTTTTTGTCCGAATTTTCAAAACCCCCAAAACCCAAAAAACCGGAAGAAAAGAATTATTGTGTATGCGTACACGTACTATATGTAGGTACAGTAAAGTGTAGATCGGGCATTACTTACGTTTACAGTCACAGTGAATGTACGAAGTACGCACAACATGTAGACACTAGACAGACGGTACAGTACAGTACAGTACATAAAAGAATAGTAATCCCCTCGATTTTTTTGATGCTCTTAAACAGTCTTCATGGCCAATGGCGTCCAATTCCTTATAAATAACTGATCTATGCACAATTTTTCCCCTGTGATTCTTGCAATGCCCCCCCCGAGGGACCCCGGACCCCAACCCAACAGGAAAGACACAAAAAACCAAAACACAAAAAAACCCAGCCCCCCACAACAGCAAAGAACACAAAAAAAAAAACCCAACAGCCACCCCAAAAAAAAAAAAAAAAAACACCCAGAAAAAAAAAAAACCCCCAACCAACCCCCAGAAAAAGCACCCACACCACGCGACGAACGCAAAAGAAAACACGGATAAGATGCCCCGCCAGCAACAGAGCAAAAACAAAACCCAAGACTCAGAGGGACAACACCCATGCAAGGTGAAGAAAAAAACTTGCCCGTCTGGAGAGGTAATTTGCATAGGAAATGTCGACAGTAGAGCCAAAAATAATTTTACAGAACAGACGTGTTTAGAGTGGACTTTGCAACGAAATAATGCGCGTTGAGACAGTCACAGACTACAGTTATTTTGTGCTTTTGCTCTGTTCCTGAGCGCCGCCTATTGATTAGATCCGGGGAAAAATTGTGCATAGTCGTGAGAACGGAATGATTCCTTCTTCTGAAAGACACAGGAGAGGGGAAAAAGGAGGAAAAGGGGGGAAAAAAAACCAAACCCCCAAAAACAAACGAAGAAGAAACAAAAAAAAAAACCAAAAACAAAAAAAACAAAAAAAACAACAAAAAAAAAAACCAAAAAAAAAACAAAAACCAAACAAAAAAAAAAAAACAAACTCCCCACCACCACCCCCAAACCCCCCCCCCCCCCCCCCCCACCCCCCCCAAAAAAAAACAAAACCCCAAAAACCCCACACACACCAAAAACCCCCAACACACCCCACACCCCCCCCCCCCCCACCCACCACCCCCCCCCACCCCACCCCCCCCCACACCCACCCCACCCAACCCCCCCCCCCCACCACCCCCCCCCCCACCCCCCCCTATTTTCCCATCGGATCTGCACATGATTGTCCCGATCCGTTCTGCTCTGTTCGTGGAAGAATCCCAAGGCGTGCATGATTTCGTGTTGAATGGTTCCTGAAAAGAAGGATGCAATATCGCCCCGCGCCTTACCCCACTCATCAGCAGTGCGCTTATACTATACACGAGGTGAGCAAACTCACGGGGAATTCCCCGTAAGTATGCGATGAAGCATAGGGATGCCGGTGAATTCACCGTGAGTTTGAAGTTTGAAATTTGCGTGTGGGAGCAAGTGAGGACACAAAAAATAATTACACTCGAAGTTCAAACCCACCGTGAATTCACCGTGAGTTTACTCACCACGTGTGTAGCCCACTAATGTCCCCGAATCATCAAGAATTCATAAAGAACAGTTTCTTGCCTCCGCTCACCCGTTTGGAAGCATTTCGATCCCAGCATCAGGTTCTGCGCTCCGCCGCTCATGCCCACGAGCGAGGCGCAGACGTAGGGGCCTTGGTTGGGCGTGATGAAGAGGTAGTTGGGCTCGCTGGTGCGCGGAATGAGCTTGATGCACGTGACTGCCTGCAGCTTCGAAATCGCTTCCGCCAGCTTCGTTCGCGCGTCCTGCGCGTACTGACTCGAGATGCTGTAGGGTATGACGCCGCCCGGCCAGCGTTTGGCCGGATCCCGCACTGCGCTCTGACGGAATTTGCCTGCCCTGAAATATACGTACAATGAACATTATCAACTACTGTAAAGCTTCGTGTATAACCCCCGGGGGATAAAAATCGATAGTCGCCGATTCGATAGGGGGTAATACGCGAGACCATGTATATTTTGCTTTATTTACGCGTTGTACACGTTTCCAAAATTTTGGTTAGAGGGGATGGGGATAAAAATTGTTGGTCACCAGGTCATCGGGGCTTACCGATCATATAGCCTCAGGGGACTGTACACGAAACATTACAGTACGTATCAATGTTAACCTGCAAAGGAACCATCTTGCTTGCTTTACTTGATCAAATTGTACAGGTTCGTCGATCTGAGCGTGAACTCGCGAAAAGATTCCTCCGTAAAGCCGGCGATATCTCCCTCGATGAAGAAGTTCTTCAGGATCCGGTGCGGGCTGAGCGGCTGATCGGGAATCGGTTGGTGAACTGCGCGCAAGAAATCCTCCGTCGTGAGGTGCACTTGCACTTCCGGAAGGTCTAGAGCGTCGTCGTGGATTAGAAGAGCAGATTCCTCCTTTTCTACTGTCGTCGCTAGCACGGCTTGAAGTACAAATACGTACGCAAGTGGGAAAAATCGAGCAAGGCGCAGTACGAATTGCATTTTCGAATGGTAGCAGAGGGAAACTTACAGAACCACGAGGAAACCTTATTTCGAAAATAATGTAATATTATTGACCACAAAAGAAAGGGAAATTGATCTATATTGCAAGGGAACGGACAATCAAACAATATGAATGACTGTGTCTGTCATATTTTTACAACGTCCCCATGCTCCGGGATACGGGCAAGTTTTTTTTTACGTGGGTGTTTCCGAGTGCATTCAGCAACTAAACTGCACGTAAATTTTTATAAAATCGCCATTGGCCATGAACGCTCAAAATCGAGGGGATTACTATTCTTTTATGTACTGTACTGTACTGTACCGTCTGTCTAGTGTCTACATGTTGTGCGTACTTCGTACATTCACTGTGACTGTAAACGTAAGTAATGCCGTCTACACTTTACTGTACCTACATATAGTACGTGTACGCATACACAATAAAGTTGCTCACACCGTATAAATTCAATAGAAGACCTGGAAAATCTCACTATCCGAAAAGAACTTGCTTTAAAATGCAGCACGTTCACGCAAGCATTTTGAAGCAATTTTGCAAAGCGCAAAGTGCAATTTTGTACCTAAGTACATTGTTGCACGCACTCCCCATCAGTGGCGCTATGCACGACACTGTAGCCATTTAGCCACATCCGGTACAGTTCGTTTCATGTCCATTCATCTCCATTTGTGCATGAAAAATTGTCGCAAGGCTTCAGACCCAAAGCGCAGATTTATTTTAAATCTTCATTTGGCATCGAAGCAGAACGGTTCCCAAAGTTCGTACGTACATACATACGTACGTACGTACTATATCTTATCTTCCATATCTTTCCCAAAACCTATACGCCCCCGCTGAAAGCTGAATTTGCGTGACCAATGCTAATATATCATAGCTGCACCAATCTATTACTAGCCTTTATTAGCCAGCCTCCTAATGTAGGTACCGTACATACTCTTGTCTTTATGTATGCCAGTCTAACCTAAAACACAGGCTACTGTTGTACGGTATACTTATGTAGGTACGATTTTCATGGTACCAGAAGCGCAGAAAACCTAAGGCCATCAATGCAAAATGTGACCGATGAAAGTAGGTACATCACTACAGTACGTACTGTAATGCTATGCCAGCTATGCGCCATTAAGCATACACTGCAATAGGTGCCAATTTTTCACAAACCCACCTTTTCTTTGCCGCCTCATTTGCGTAATGCGCTCAGGTACCTACGTACGAGATGAGATGGGTATCATTTTCTTCCACTCACCCGCTGCGGTGTTCGCCTTAAAACGCGATGTCTGGAAGGATTCAGTATTGCTGTACAGTACCGCGGACAGGGGGGTAATTTTCAGTGTTCTGCTGATGACGTGAGCTGATAGCCCAACTGATTTTACGTATTTTACAAAAAGACCGGTTCGAAAATTCGCACCCAGTCCTGAGATATAAGGCCTCAAAGTTGACCACAATTTGACCCTAATTTTTCACTTTTTCACCCTAAAATGGGGGTAAATAGCCCCACAGTGGGGCTTTGGGGCTATAAATTTGCAAACACATAGACCCTATTGGGGTACATGCTCAGACAAATTTTGAGCCCTCTAGCCCTCTTGGTTCAGGAGTTAAAGCTGTTTTTGCTGAAAATCCGAAAATTACAATTTTTCATAATTTTCAAATTTTGAGAGAGTTAGTCCGTGTGCCCGCTGTTTTATTTCTGAATCTTGTAGAGCAGAAAATTTGCTACAAGATAGGCTACATTTGAAAAGAAAGTCACCAATGGGAAATTTTCACAGCAAGGCCTCAAAGAGTGGCAAGTAAGGGTTTTAAGAGTGTGCGTTTTCCCCATTTTCAAGCTAACTCAACAATATCACGGATACTCTCTCCTCAAAAGTAGCCTATCTTATGTAAAATTTGATGAAGATTTAGAAAAAAGTATTTGGGCCCCCAAAAAAGTTAACCCCTCGCATATAATCTTACAAAAGATGTAATTGATTGACAATTTTTGAACATTTTTGGGGTAGGGTTAACTTTTTTGGGGGTAAAAATATTTTTTTCTAAATCTTCATCAAATTTTACATAAATAGGCTACTTCTGAGGAGAGAGTATCCGTGATATTGTTGAGTTAGCTTGACAAATGGGGAAAACGCACACTCTTAAAACCCTTACTTGCCACTCTTTGAGGCCTTGCTGTGAAAATTTCCCCATTGGTGACTTTCTTTTCAAATGTAGCCTATCTTGTAGCAAATTTTCTGCTCTACAAGATTCAGAAATAAAACAGCGGGCACACGGACTAACTCTCTCAAAATTTTGAAAATTATGAAAATTGTAATTTTCGGATTTTCAGCAAAAACAGCTTTAACTCCTGAACCAAGAGGGCTAGAGGGCTCAAAATTTGTCTGAACATGTACCCCCATAGGGTCTATGTGTGTGCAAATTTATAGCCCCAAAGCCCCACTGTGGGGCTATTTACCCCCATTTTAGAGTGAAAAGTGAAAAATTAAGGTCAAATTGCAGTCAACTTTGAGGCCTTATATCTCAGGACTGGGTGCGAATTTTCGACCCGGTCTTTTTGTAAAATACGTAAAATCAGTTGGGCTATCAGCTCACGTCATCAGCAGAAAACTGAAAATTACCCCCCTGTCCACGCAATTCTCAATACTACCTGACATCGCATTTTAATTCTTTTGCTCACTTTCCTTTATGTTTGTGTGGGTTCGGTTTATGGCGTTTCCTATAGGGTACTGTGGGGTAAACCGGACACCTAGTATATCTCAGCAACCATACCTACGACCGACTGAGACAAGTATTCTACCATTCGATTCCTTGAATTCTCCTCTTTCAAGTGAGCTACCTACCTACCATGTTCTACTGAAGCGGCTGCAAGTTCAGAAAATCTTAGGTGTCCGGGTTTACCCCCACAGTACCCTATACAGTAGGATTAGGTATGTACTGTATGTAGGTTGGTGGAGGTTCTGTTCTGATTTATTGGTCCGATGAAAGCGCGAAATAAATAGACGCCCTGTCCTGTCAGCTTTTCCCCCGTGAAAATTGCGAAAATCGACACCCTTAGACCGAAAAGACGTCTTAAAATAAGAAGCGCCCTCTGCAGCCTTTTGCAGTTGCCCCGCTACCGCCGATTTATCAGACACAAGCGCGGGAAAACGCTGTGTGTTATTAGTGGGCTACACACGTGGTGAGTAAACTCACGGCGAATTCGACGATGAGTTGAACTTCGAGTTTTATTTTTTTCGCGTGGAGCATTCTCACTTGCTCCCAAGGGCAAAATTTTTCTCACGTGTTCACACGTGGTGAGTTTGAAACTCACGGTGAATTCACCGGCCTCCCTATGCTTCATCACATACGTATGGGGAATTCCCCGTGAGTTTACTCACCACGTGTGTAGCGCGCTACTGTTTGAATTGTTTTTCGGTTTTCTAGAAGTTCTTATCGTAACTGTGGCTGAACGCCGAACATGAGGTCTTTGGCTGAATATTTTTTAGCCAGCAAACTGTGTGTTATCGTTTGAATTGTTTTTGGTTTTCTAGAAGTTCTTATCGTAACTGTGGCTAAATAGGAGATCTTTGGCTGAATATACAATACTACTGTAACTGTGGCTGAATATGAGATCTTTGGCTGAATATTTTTTTAGCGAGCAGACGCACAAACTGCTTTGGTGGCTGCTTGGCGCTAATTTTAGTCGGGATAGACGATATTTTTTAAAGTGTCGCCTGTGGTTTGTGCGAAGGCCACAAGATTGTTGCTATTAGTCAAGTGGCCCCTGAATTTTCGAGCGCGACAATAAAACATCGTTTTCATCGACGCAAAGATTGGATGAGCTTCTTTGTTATATCTTCGGCAATAATATGAAAAACTGGAAGAAGGGCTTTTTCGTTAGCTTACTACTCTTATCATCCGATTGCTTGCCTTTTGATGTTTGTTTGCTCATTTTGCTGGGAGAACCAAGTTGTAATCTGCTAGAGCCCTTTGTCATTTTGTCGTGGTACCGTATAGTATAGTTCAGTGTCGCGTTTGGCAAATTACAGTAATCAGTTCAAGCTACAGTACGTAGACAAAATTTCGGGAGCTTTTGGGTTATTCTGACACAATTTCCTGGCCAAAGTGTATAATGTGGAATTGTGCAACTACCGAACCCGACAACATCCAGCATTCCCCTTGGCGTGGAAGAAAAATCAATCCTTATATTTGCCAAATATAAGGATAGTTTTGTTTTTGCGATTTTGAAAATAAGGATAGTTCAGAAACCGAAATAGGGATTAAAATTTCGATCCTTATATACTTTGGGACTGAACTTGTTTCAATCCTTATTTTGGATTGGGGAAAATTCGAAATTCTCTTGTCCTCGCATCTCTTTCATAGAGTACTGCCTCGCTGAAGGACTACATCCATCCTGTCCTGCGTTGCAATAAAGATTGGCGGTAATACAAATAAGGAAATAAGGAAAACATAAGAATTTCAAAAAATAAGGATTCCTGATCCATAGATTTCGATCCTTATAACACCAAAATATAAGGATCGAAGTTTTAAAAATAAGGATTGAAACGAAAATGGAAAAATCGAAATAAGGACTGAAATTTTCGAAAATAAGGATCACCCAGCCCTGGTAAGAATACTTACATCTTCCACGTTAAGGGGTTACAACAAGTTGTTGCTGTTTTTGTGCGGTGATTTTACAATTTCTCTTTTGACTGTTGTTTTTTTACCAATATAGATTCGTGACGTATTTATTTGGCGCTCCACACAGCCGCGAAAAGCTGGCAGGCGCTAGCCCATGTATGTTGTAATGTTAAATTTTGACGCCACTGCTTTTGCGAACCCCCACCACGCGCGCCTTAAAGTAGCAAAGACCCTGGTAAAGCCTGACGCAAAAACAACATGGCGCGCGCGCCCGGGGCTACGTAGAAAACAAGGGGCGGCCCAAAACGCCCAAGCCCTGTTGCTCAGCTATAGCTTAGCTACTGTTCAGCGTTCAGTTGCGTAACTACTGATAAAAATAACGGGTTGAAATCTGCATTTTGCGAGCAGCGAGAAGAGCTTGAAAACTCGGCAACCCGCTTGCTTGAAACAGCGGTTGCTATTTCGTCAAAAAAATGCGCTCAAATTATGACCTTTTCGGCCCTATGATTGTCAAGAAATGATGAATGAAACGACACTTTTATGCTTGCGCTAGCTTTTTAGGTAATGAATCGGAATTTTGACTGATTACATCTTGCTTGCGTTTCTTGTCAACGCTTCTGCTTCGCTAATCCTTCAGAGACCCAAAACCTTATTGTACAGCGCTCCCGTCTTTGGTAAGACAAAAACTCTTCTAACCCAACCACCCACCACACAACACAATGCGGATCTTCGTTATGGCTGTCTGTGGGCAAAGCTTCAATTTTCTTGTTCGCTGAACCAAAAAAGGGCTGTGCCTATCGCCAGTCGTCTTGACGAAAAGAAAAGCAAGATCAAGTCTGCTTGTTGTCCAAACTTCGTGATTGTAGGCCTACTTACGTATTTCCGTTCGTTCGGGCGGGGTAAAGAGCAGAGACGGATAAAAAAGCGGGATGTTTTGTTTTTCATGCTTTCCCTGGCATAATTGGGGTGTAATGAAGCAAAATAGACCCGCCCACTCTGTCATCAAAATTAATTTTCGATCGGGTCGTTTGTCAGTGGCATTTTCAGTATGCATTCGCCCCACGCTCGTCCAATTTCGCCAATCTTTTGAAAATAAACATGTCAAGCCACGTCTCTCAACATTTGTTGTGACATTCGCTCTTTTGCTGCGTTCGTACATACACCCTACCGTATGTATGTACGTACGTATGCGTACGTAGCATAATATACTTTCCGTTCATCGCTTAGTGCTTGATAACGGCAAAAATAAGAAGCCCGTTAATTCCCTTCATTACATGATACCTGATCATGGGATTAGTGCACCGTAATCGCACTCTGCTAGGTACCTATGTACACGTAGCCTGTGTTTTACATGCTTCTAATTTCTTTTCAGCTGGATGTCTGCAAGCGAATATTCGACTAGCACAGCTGGAGGGCTGGGCTAGTGCACATAAGCCGGGTTGCTTCACATGTATGAAAGCACACAAGCCGATAGAATTCTCTACATGTACAGTACTTCTCTGCAGTAATTAGGAGCTGTCCTGAACCCCGATATTGAATCCATATCATCGCCGCATTGCACAGAACCTTCGCCAATTATCCGCTCACCTGGGCATTTTCCGTGCGGGATTTTTCTTTCTAAGAAACGAAGTTGAATTATCAAAGCCTCGCACTATCTAGGAAGCGTACCTGTCGGTGTTGGCTCACATTTTATAGAAATTTGTTCAAGAAAATTATAGCAGCTGACGCATGCACTACAGTACACCTTTACAAGGCCTATACTGCTCTGTGTACCAATTTTTTGTCTTTCTCTCCAACCTTGAATTTTTTACGGAAGAACTCGGATAACACTTGGTGTATTGCAATCGACAAAAGGAAAGTCTGTGCTTCGCGATTTCTGGATTGCATCGCCTGCCTACCTGACCTACAGATCTACGTTCCATAACCTGGCTTACATTACAGTACTGTAGCAGTAGCTAAGGGACACCAAAAAGTGTCTGCGTACGACGCAATTTGTGTCTTAACACGGACGCTAGTGGCGTGGAATGAATGGCGAACCAGCAAAAGGACAGGAAGCCGTCCCTCTTTCAGCGGTGGAGTAAGCCGGCCCCACAGCCGGTGGATCAATTCGAAGGCATCACCCACGACGAACTAGAAGAATTCCGAGAAGCTTTCAGGTTGTTCGACAAGGTAAATCAAATTTTGTTACAAAATTTGTTAATACTCTTCTCGATTACGTGTACCCTACAGTACAGGAACTCAGTATGTAAATACGTACGTAAAGTGCGGAAGTGCAATGTAGGTACCGGTACAGGTAATAATGCACCTATGTAGCCAGGCGGTAGTTCGGACTTCAAGTTGTAAGCTCATGCGACGATGCGAGGAAGGAGATATGTAAAGCAAAACGCATAAATACATATTTTAGTAGCATCCCTGGGTCGGAATATTTATATTTGGCCCTGATTACCGTATTTTCCGGTAGATAACCCCCCCCCCCCCCAATGCATAACCCCCCCCCCCCCCCCACTGCATACCCCCATATTGGCAAAACATAAAAAATGCCCAATGCATAACCCCCCCCCCCCTATGCATACCCCCATATGTACTGTACAGTACCTGAACCTACCTATGTAAGCTGGTCATATAGTACCCATAGCCACTCCCACACCAAGCTAAGATGCCTATAAGCCTGCTTGGGGGTGTATTGTACTAGAATAACCGTGTTTTGACCTCAATTATGCCCTAAAACACGTGCTTTTGACCTAAAAATATGCCTCTGCGCACCTCTCAAAAACATAAAAAATGCCCCATGCATAACCCCCCCAATGCATAACCCCCCCCTATGCATACCCCCATATGGGACCTCTCAATTTTTGCATACCCCCATGGGGCTATGCACCGGAAAATACGGTATACCAATTTCAGTAGAATTCTCAGTAGAATTTTTCATTTTACAGTAGAATTGGTAGTGGAATTAATAAGTGAAATTTTCACTTGGACTTTCCAATGGAATTCAATAGAACTTGCTAGTAATTTTCAACTGAGATTTCCAGCAGAATTATTGCAACATTTACATACACTTTTTGCATCACCGCGGGCCAACTTTGCCAATCTGAAATTGCAGGATGGTAACGGTACGATCACGTCGAAGGAGTTGGGCGTTGCGATGAGGAGTTTGGGACAGAATCCGACGGAACAGGAGCTGTTGGATATGGTGAACGAGGTGGATATTGACGGGTCAGGCACCATTGACTTTCCAGAATTCTGCCAGATGATGAAGAGGATGAACAAGGTTACATAATTACTGTGTAACTGTATAGAAAGAAGTATAGAAGGTATGTAATGTTGTTGCAGTTGCAGTTTTTTACAATAACGTGAACAACATAGGCTATGCATAATATTCGGAACTGCAAAAAGATCTCTCGATTGGTTTTGATTTTCAGGAAAACGACAGTGAAATGATACGGTAAGAAAACGGCAACGATCATAAGTTCGAGCGATTATTTTCCATTCAGCCACAAATAAACCAGCTGTGCCTGCCTAAGCTTAAGCATAACCCCCGCTGCTAAGCCTAAGCCTCAGCATAACCCCCGCTGCTAAGCCTATAATAAGCCTCAGGCTAACCCTTCCTCTTAGCCTTAGCCTTGAGCCAAAGCCTAGCCTTGAGCCTAAGCCTCAGCCTTGAGTCGAAGCCTAAGCTTAAGCCTAAGCCTAAGCCTAAGCCTAAGCCTAAGCCTAAGCCTAAGCCTCAGCCTTGAGCCTAAGCCAAAGCTTAAGCCTAAGCCTAAGCCTAAGCCTATGCCTAAGCCTAAGTCTAAGTCTAAGCCTAAGGTTCACTGTTCACTCAGACATCTTCCTCCGCCATTCCCCTTGCAGTTGCCTGCTTTCATTCAAGCAGTACAGACGTAGGGCTAAGTCTAAGCCTAAGCCTAAGCCTAAGCCTAAGCGTAAGCCTAAGCCTAAGCCTAAGCCTACGCCTAAGCGTAAGCCTAAGCCAAAGCCTAAGCATAACCCCCGCTGCTTAGCATAAGCCTAAGCCTCACCCTTGATGTTAAGCCTAAGCCTAAGCCTAACCCTAACCCCCACTGCTTAACCTAAGCCTAAGTCTCGCCCTTGTTTCTAAGCCTAAGCCTACAAGCCTAACTCCCCTGCTGGTATGCCTAGCATACCTAAGCGTAAGCCTAACCGCTTTTGTTTTCGAAAATCGCAATATGCAATGATGCTTGGTAGTGAGTGATGCTCCAATGATTTTTTAAATGAATTTCTAGGGAAGCATTTCGCGTATTTGATCGGGACGGAAACGGGTACATCACGGCGGATGAATTTCGCTACTTCATGACGCACATGGGCGAACAATTCTCCAACGAAGAAGTGGACGAAATAATTCGAGAAGTTGATATCGACGGCGACGGGCAGATCGATTATGAAGAGTTCGTTAAAATGATGACGGATAACAGATGAAAATACGCCTAGTGTACTGTACTGTACAACGACCGACCAATGCCCCAACTGTGTACTTACGTACTTCTTCAACTACAACAACATTTTTGTTACAATTCAACTACTACTCTCGTTTTGGACAACAAACACGCTAGGGTATTTGACGCGACAAAGCAACAACTATTAATTTCTGTATCGGAGGAAGGGAGTCTACAAGAAGAATAGAGCGACGAGTCCAAGAAAAAGCTCAAGACAAGGATACTGATGGCATTCGCGGGAATTTTCTCATTGGTTGCGATTTTCTGGCACGAATACACCAGATATTTTTGGTATTTTCTGGTACGTATACCATGGTACAGTAATTTCTGGTATAGGATCGTCTGTACGATACATATTTATTTTTATTTGGATATCTGTGGCTTACTGTGTGTTCCGTGCTCGTCAAATTGTACTACAATGTGCTTATAAAAGCAGTATTTTTGATTTGTTTTTAATTCCTACTGTAACTACTGTATGTATGTACTATTTGTATGTACTGTAGTAATCCTGAAATATCTTGCATTGGAAACAATAGGAATACTAAATTTTGAAAGCGAGAGGAGAGGGTGGGTGTAGGGACACTCAGAGGACTGGTTTCTGAAAAGCTTGTTGTACAAATGTCGCTGTCTCATCGTTCCTCGTCATTTTTGTTGCAGACACAATTCAGAAAGCTGCGACCGGCTTCTCCTTCACAAAATACCTAAGTGGGCCAGCAACCAGCTCTCTAAGATAAGCTTTGCGAAATTTTAGTTCTTATAGTCGCACAAGAAATTTCATGAACCAGTGTAATTTTTTCTCAGCCAATAAAAGACGTAGAGCACAGCGGTCAAACTTCTACGGCTAACTTTAGCTCGCCGTTCCAATAAAAAAAACCGTTTGTCTCCAGCGGCTCTCAGTGTCGAGATCTCGCCAAATTCCTTCAGCATTGAAATCGTGTCACCTTTTGGCAGACGCTAAACCACGCAAACCACGACACCCTACGACCCTGTACGCCCGATGCGAATTTTCATAGTCTTCATCACGTATGCTTATTTCTGCCATTTTGATTTTTCGGGAGTTTGCGAGGTTTAGAATTGCCCAATGGTCCACGCCCGATTTGGCGATTTTAGTACTGAAGAAATTTGGCGAGATCTCGACACTGAGAGCCGCTGGTGACAAACGGTTTTTTATTGGAACGGCAAGCTAAAGTTAGCCGTAGAAGTTTGACCGCTGTGTTCTACGTCTTTTATTGGCTGAGAAAAAATTACACTGGTTCATGAAATTTCTTGTGCGACTTTAGTAACAAAATGCGGTTAGGTACCTTACCTACCTAGTACCTACAGGCACCAATGTATGACACCTACCGTAGCACATCTGTACCTATATGTCACGTGTCGCTGACTGTACGCGACATTTAAAATCGTAGCTAAGCATCTTTAGAGAGCAGCTATATGACGCACATCTGTATGGAAGGGCAGTAAAACAGAGAACAGCCTTGCATTTTTATATCGCGTCAGCAAAAGGAAAGAAGTTCCCAGAAAATCATAAACGCAGATTTGCGAACAGCAAGCAAGAAACGAAAAGCTCAAAATACACTTATACCAAAACATATCACAAATAATTACAAGATTATTGGACAAAGCCAGCGAAATGTCTATTTGCTTGCACACTATTTTCAGTTTATTTAGTCGGGCGTTATGTGCCTGCAGTTTTTGTGCTTCCCGCGCTTCCATTTCTCGCTTTTGTGAAGGTTTGTGTAGGGAAACCAAACAAGATTCAGTAGCTTTCTATCCTGACTGGTTGCGTGGTGAATGTATGACGCATAAATATTCTATTCCCATTGGGTTGTAGTTGTACCTTGGTATTTTATTTTAGTAGTTTGAATTGAAGCTACTAACCAACTGTGTCTGCTGGTTTTACCAATACAATACACCCAGACAGAAGCAGCTGTACTGTCATATCAATTTCGCCACATCGACAGACCTACGTTTCAATTCATCAAGCAAAACTGCAAAAATTATTTGGGAAAATGAGCGGAACTTACGTAAGATCGATTATTTTCTCCAATTTTTGCGCTCAAATTATGTTGGTGTAGATAAATATCGAAATCGACGTAAATTTCTCTTTATTTGCCTACCAATGTAGCGAGCGAGTAGCGACTAGCTGAGATACTTACATACATAGTACATACGTTTCCTAGGTGCATACAGTAGTACGTACCTGTGGTGTGGTATGGTATACGTGTGCTGTAACTTGCAGATGAAAACCCCGTACATTTCCCGTCTGGAGGGCGGTGGCATGCAACCGGGTCAATCGGTTTGTGTCCGCGGTTTAGTGCTACCCGGAGAACCACCAAGGTATTTTTCATTTCTTTTATATTATTTCATTACCGTCAAGGTTCCGCCTTCCTTCCTACTGTAAAATACGTATAAAAAAGATAGCACTGCCGCACATTTCTCGTATGTACGTCCATCAAAACTTCAAATGCAGTTACACAGCCACACTTTGTAGACAGTTTGAAAAAAACCGGGCGCTGTCTATGCTTTCGCATACTTTGTGTTGCGGTCCAGCATGGACCGCCACGAAAGGTAAGGTATTGCTTTTGGCGCTAAGCCAAGAACAAAAATCTCAGGTTGTTTCAGATTTCCTTTCAAACCTTCACCTCATTTGCTAGAACCGGTGAAAGGATAGGCCTTCTCATCTTTTTCCTTCTCCTGCGCTCACTTTTCTTCTTTTGTTTCTTCTTTTTTTCGACCACGGTTCACCTTTTTCTTATTGGCTTAGCGCCAAAAGCAATACCTTACCTTTCGTGGCGGTCCATTCTGGACCGCCACACAAAGTATGCAAAAGCATAGACAGCGCCCGGTTTTTTTCAAACTGTCTACAAAGTGTGGCTGTGTAACTGCATTTTGAAGTTTTGAGGGGTTAGGGTTGCAACTTTCGTTGTCGCGTATACTGTACGGTAGCTCAATCGGTAGGGCAGCGCCGGAAAACCTAAGTATGTACGACCAAGGGCTCGAATCCCCGCAAGAAACACCTATGGTCGCAACAAGCATTGGGATCTGTCATACGTACAGTACAGGGTGTTTCTTTGTTTTTTTTAAGATTTGCTATCAATCTTGCCTGTGGTCCCCGCCCTGGAGATGGGGGCGACAACTGCGCACTACACGTCAGCGTACGTCAGGATGAGAAGAAGTTCGTACTCAACAGCTTCGAAGGTATGTACTTGCGTTTAGATGAATGAACGTGAGCACTTCTTCAAAGTTCATTTAAACTTTTAACAATGTGTCACTCCACAATTTTTGACACAATGCCAAAATTTAAAGGGCAACTTTGTATGCTTCTGTATGACGACTCTACAGTACGTACATAAGGTTTGTACAGTACCTACCGGGTTTTTTTCAGGGGAATGGAAAAAGGAAGAGCGAAAATCATCTCATTACAAGGAAGGCGACGTGGTTGATATCAGAATTCGCGCGCACGAGAACAAATTCGAGGTTCGACAAATCCTTAAAGAATGAATCAATGTTGTTCAATATTATGAAAGGCGTAAAACGATGAAAGCGTACCGTACTCTTTTCTTCAGGTGACGGTGGACCACAAAGAGCTCTGCACTTTCGATTATCGATTGCCACTCACCTCCATCACTCATCTGGTAATCGATGGCGCCATCGATTTGCAGGGAGTCAATTGGGGTGGAAAATATTACGTAAGAATGTACCGGCAAAATCCGAATCCATTCTCTCATTAAATACGGTAGCGTGGGGAAAAGAAGGACATGGGATATTATATTAGGACACCAAGATTTTTCTCACTGCTGCCTAGTCTAAATCAACTGGTTTAATTTCAAGCATTGCAATCATGGAATAAAAATACTTTTACCGTTACAATTCAGCAGCTCAGCATTGACTACAGCGTACAGCACTATCGTATTGCCACAGCTACAGGTGGACAAGCTGTACCCCACAGCACCCCGTTCTTTTTTTACAGTCCATTCCGTACGAAGCCAATATCGAAGGTGGTTTCGGCGCCGGTAGGAAACTGTTTGTCACCGGTGTTCCCGAGAAAAAGGCGGAGCGATTCGAAGTCAATCTCAAAACTGGCAACGGCGACATCGCTCTTCACTTCAATCCACGATTCAGCGAAAAAGTGAGCGAAATACTGTACATACAGTACGTAGCCTTCACAGTTTTGACCCTAAAGTAAAACCAGAATTGCTGGGACCCATGCATTATTTACCTCGAGAACTTCGCGACGTAGAGCAAAGCGGTCAAAACTTCCACGGATAACTTTAGCTCGCCTCTCCAATAAAAAAACCGTTTGATTCTATCTGCTCTCAGTGTCGAGATCTCGCCGATTTCCTTCAGCACTGAAATCGTGTCACCATTTGGCAGACGCTAAACCACGCAAACCACGACACCCCACGACCCTGTACGCCCGATGCCCATTTTTATCGTTTTCATCATGTATGCATATTTCTACCACTTTTGATTTTTCGGGCGTTTGCGCGGTTTAGAATTGCCCAATGGTCCACGCCCAATTTGCCGATTTTAGTACTGGAGGAGGAAATCGGCGAGATCTCGACACTGAGAGCAATGCGAATCAAACGATTTTTTTTTGGAGAGGCGAGCTAAAGTTATCCGTGGAAGTTTTGACCGCTTTGCTCTACGTCGCGTAGTTTTGAGATAAATAATGCATGGGTCCCAGCAATTCTGGTTTTGCTTTAGGTACCCTCCTACGTGGTAATTTGAGGCACATTTCTGCCCCAGTTTTCCATTTGCGTCCCAAAATTCATTTGCCAGAGGCGCAAAATTACGGTATGGTAACGGTAGATATGAAGAGGTGCCGGAAGGTGGCAGGCAAAGAGGTGATTTGGCATTTGCGCCTCAGGTTTTAGTCGGCTACCTACCCCTGACGGCGTAGAAAAAATGCAAAAAATTATCATACTGTAAAAAGGTAAGTCTAAAAGAAAGGCCTCATATTTTTAGGCCGTGGTGAGAAATAGCCAACTAGGAGGCGAATGGGGAAACGAGGAACGCGAAGGTAAATCATAAATCTACATTTAATTTTTATGAAAATGTAAATTTGAAATCAGGATGAGGCGGATTGTCTTCATTTATTTTTAGGAAAGCTACCATTCGAGAAAGATTGAGTGTCCGATTTAGTGATCGCCAACGAAACTACTCATTCCAAGTGGGTTGGGTGAAACACTCACAAAGTCGAATTTCACATATTATATCGGTATCCTACAGGGTGTTTCGCTTACTTCTGCTCCTTTCAGATTTTTGTCAATGGAGAGCAGTTCTGCACGTTCGCTCATCGAACCGAGCCCAACTCTGTCGTGGGCCTGTCAGTTTTCGGAGACGTGGAGCTTCAAGGAATTCATACCAAATGAAACAATAAATTGAAGCCAGATGATCATGTGTTTACTTTTAGGGAAGCA
This sequence comes from Epsilonema sp. ZAB3_2, assembly GCA_030247985.1. NCBI lineage: Eukaryota > Metazoa > Nematoda > Chromadorea > Desmodorida > Epsilonematidae > Epsilonema > Epsilonema sp. ZAB3_2. Next base: position 34,825 of record JASAMW010000546.1, read on the forward strand.
CATCCAAGCGATATTCATTCACATTTTTTCTCCCAACCGAATAGATGTGCAGTAGTCGGAGGTATTTCTGCCCTGTAAGACCAAAAAGTTATGATTACAGCGCCTAAACACGTCCAACACTGCAAAGTATCTGTGCGTGAATTATTTTTAGCGTTCAGTGTTTACAACAACAGTGGGCATGTCGTTCCTTGATTATTCACTTTATTCAGTAGGCATTCACTTTTACACCGATCAGAAGAGGAGCATAAACAAAAGTAGCTAGGATTGATTGATACCGTTCACGGTAATAATTCTTG